>JADBJO010007225.1:100000-102500 GCA_016801955.1 Conus betulinus
TTTTTTTTCTTCATAAAAAAGAAAACGTTCTTTTATCACAAGCCCCCTCAAACACGCACTTCAGCCTACCCACTCCTAGTCATCTGTCCATCTTTCTTTCTGTCACATTTCAGTGCACCCCCGCCCCACTCTACCCGTAGAATGATGCTATAGCTTGATGTTTGGTGAACAGTGGTATGCACTGACAACCAGGACTGAGTGGCGCGAACCTCTACGTCCAGTGTATTCACTAGTCTTTTATATGCCTTTGTCGTCACGCATCACAGTTTAAACAGCCAGGGAAGGAGGACAAGAAATGAGGAAAACAGCAGCAGCAGCAGAAAAAAAGAAAGAAAGAAAGAACAAAAAATGGAGCGGAGAGAAGAAGGAGGGGGGGGAAGGAGGAGGAGAAGAAGAAATTAAGACAAAAAAAGGTGTGGAAGAGGAGGAGGAGGAAGAGGAGGAGCAGGAAAAGAAGGAGGAAAGGAAGATGAAGGAGAAAGAAAATAAAGAGGATGAAAATGAAATGAAAAGAAGAAGAAGAAGAAGAAGAAAGATTACGACAGATGGTAGAAAGAGATACAGCACGTTAACAGGACTGCTATTCAGAGGCGTGCTGCATTCATTGTGTTAGACTTGTCTAACGGGCTCGAACTTCACTTTTATCGTCATTTCTGTCGCTTTGGCTCCTGCTTTATGTCATTCATCCACTCTTTGTATCTATAAACTACGTTGTGGTGGGGCCAATACAAACAAATAAACTCAATGTGGCATTGCAGAAAAAAAAGTAAAGAAAAATATCATCATGCGAAGAGGAAGAGGAGAGAACAGGGAGAGGGGGGGGGGGGGGGGGGGGGGAGGGTTGAGAGACAGGTAGGGAAAAAAGACAGATATAGAGAGAAAGCGGTAGAGAGACAGTGACAGTGACAATACAAAAATGTGTATCCTACATTGATAAAAGTATTGGCATTGTTAGCTCCGTTTTTTTTTCGCAGTTTCCGTTGTTGTAGTGCTCAATTAGCACTAAATGATGAAACACATACATCAAGATAAGGATACATATTTCAGGGAGAGAGAAAGGGGGGAGCAGACGCAGAGAGAGAGAGAGAGAGAGAGAGAGAGAGAGAGAGAGAGAGAGAGAGAGAGAGAGAGAGAGAGAGAATCGTAGTCAGGCAGACGGGCTGACAGACAGGCAGAGGCAAATTGACAGATGCAACAGAGTCAGAGACAAACAGGGTCAGACAGAGAGACAGACAGTGCCGTGTCCGGAGGAGGAAGGCAAGCGCCTCTGGCACCATCTTCACCACAGGGTACCAACGTCACCAGAACGCCATCAACAGCAGCACTAGCAGCGGGAATTGCTCTTCTCCTCCTCCTCTACATCTTCTCCTCAACCGCTTCCAATCGAACCCTAACGCCTCCTGTACGCCCCTCGAACCCCCTTCACACACACACACACACACACACACACACACACACACACACACACACACACACACACACACACACACACACACACACACACACACACACACACACACACACACACACACACACACACACACACACATACACACACGCACGCACATACCGGGATTCAAACAGAACTTTCCCCCTCCTTCTCTCCCCCTCCTTCTCTTTCTCTCTCACTGTCTCAAACAAATGTAATGGTTTTCAGAAAACGTGGCTACTTAAGTGACAGAGAAAGATGGTTTTATGGAAATGAAGAAGTAAAGATAACTAACTCAAACAAATACTTAGGGATGGCTTTTACCACAAAGTTGAGTGTTAGCAATGCTCTGTCTGATGTTTGTAGAAAGGCTAAAAAAAAAAAAAAGGAGTGATGGAAATCATGAAATCATTAAGAAGACTAAACACTATTGATATAAATTTATTTTGGAAGCTTTTCGATACGCAAATTCAGCCTATCCTAACATACGCAGCTGATGTTTAGGGATTAGAACAAGACAGTAATTGAAAATGTCCATATGTTTGCCATAAAAAAGATAGCTGAATGTACCCTTACATACATCAAATAAACTGATATATGGAGAAACTGGGAGGTATTCTCTACCCATTACAACTACTGTAAAATGTATCAAATACTGGGTAAAACTAGTCAGATTCCCCATGTCGAGAATATGTAGGCAAGCCAAGAAATGCTTCTGTTACAGCACGAATCTGATCACTTAAATTGAGTGTCAGAAGTACAAAAGACTCTGACTGAAAATGGCTTTGGTATTGTTTGGCTGAACCAGGGAGTTTTGTTCCAATATGGTTTTAGAACAGAATTCAAAGACACACTCATTTCCTGTTTCAAACAAAATTGTGTGTGTGTGTGTGTGTTGTGTGTGTGTGTGTGTGTGTGTGTGTGTGTGTGTGTGTGTGTGTGTGTGTGAGTACGTGAACGCATGAAATTTCTGCTTTTTGTATCGGTGAATGCATTTGCCAAGCCCCTTGTCTAAAAGGCTTAACTGCTAGACAGACAATAAAAAATGTCAGTGTCAGTGTCTATCTCTGT
>JADBJO010007225.1:112500-116981 GCA_016801955.1 Conus betulinus
GTCGCCAGAGCATAAAAGGCAACCAAAGAAGCGAGGAACTCAACGAAAACACGTTGTTTGTGAACATACGAGACCGGTTTTAGGCCCCCCCCCCCCCCCCACCCCCCCCCGCCGCCCCCCGCTTCATCTTCCCCTAAACCCTCCACCACTCGTTCACGTATCTGCACCCTCCCACATTTATAATGTGATCTTCCTAATGAATTATTTTCTGTGGAAAACTTAGGAGAAAATCCCGATTTCCCTGAGTAAGTAGGTCAACTTTAGGGGCGTTCAATCACCCTCTGACTTTGCTCCGATGCTTCATGTTGCTGTTCTCTCTCTCTCTCTCGCTCTCTCTCTCATCCTTCTCTCTCTAAATCCTCTCTATCTCTCCAGATGTGTGGTGTGTGTGTGTGTGTGGTGTGTGTGTGGTGTGTGTGTGTTCTGAGCGTCTGCTGTTTGTCTACCTCTGTCTCTCTATGTCGTTGGGTTTTGTTGTGTGTTGTTGTGTTTGTTTTCTCACACGCTTGATTGCATGATTGTGGTTCGCGCTTGCGTTTCAACCTCACTGCCAGCTTGTTCTCTTTGCCTCGTTTGCATGAGTTTTCTTCCAGTGGCATGAAAAGGGCGTCATTATTGTCGTTCACGGTACCCTTATCTCCTCTTCTCCCTGTTAACGTCCTGACAACGGGACACGCTCCAGCATAATCTGATTTAAATGAGCAAGATTGACTCTCTGTCTCTCTATCTCTGTCTCTCTAGTCGTCCTCTATTTCTCTCTGTCACGACACACACACAAACAACACACACACACACACACACACACACACACACACACACACACACACACACACACACACACAAGCACGCACGCACGCACGCACGCACGCATATACACACACACGCACACGCAACGCACGCACGCACGCACACACACACACATACACACAACACACGCACGCACGCACACGCAAACACACACACAACACATACACACACACACACACACACACACACACACACACACACGCACGCCACGCACGCACACACGCACGCACGCACGCACGCACGCATACACACACACACGCACACGCACGCACGCACGCACGCATGCACGCACGCACGCACGCACGCACGCACGCACGCACGCACACACACACACACACACACACACACACACACACACACACACAAACACGCACGCACACACACCACACACACCCACACACACACACACACACACACACACACACACACACACGCATACACACACATATATATATATATATATATATTATATATATATATATTACTATATATAATTATATATATAAGATAGAGAGAGAGAGAGAGAGAGAGAGGAGAGAGAGAGAGAGAGAGAGAGAGAGAGAGATCAGAAAACAGAATGCTAACCCCAGACCCACCTTTTGTACACTTTTTTGTGTGAGACATAACAATCCGTTTACTGTAAGCGCCCCCATGGATAACAAGTATGTTTCTTGGCGAGCAGGCATCTGTCTGAAGAAGGTTTTACACGAAAGAAAGAGGTGACTCCCCTTTCATTTGTCTGTCTGCCTCTTGCTGTTTACCCATTTCAACAACGCTTTGTCACGCTTGACGCAGAATGCTTTCTGGGTTAGTCTTTGATTTTCCTCTTTTATATTTTTCCCTTTCTTTCCCTCTTATGATTATATATTTTGTTGTGTGTGTGTGTGTGTGTGTGTGTGTGTGTGTGTGGTGTGTGTGTGTGTGTGTGTGTGTGTGTGTGTGGTGTATGTGTGTGTGCGTGCGTGCAGTGCGTGCGTGGGTGCGTGCGTGCGTGAGTGCGTGTGTGGTGTTGTGTGTGGTGTGTGTGTGGTGTGTGTGTGGTGTGGTGTGTGTGTGCGGTGTGTGTGTGTGTGTGTGTGTTGTGTGGTGTGTTGTGTGTGTTCGTTATCTTACTGTCAGGGTTCCTACTTTCTGTCTCATTTTCTTTCTTTCCTTCTCTTCAGTTCTCTCTTTACATTTTCTTTCTTTCTGCTTTTCTTTCTTTTACTCTTTCTTTCTTTCTGACTGTCTGTGCTGTCTGTCTTTCGGGTTTTTTTACCTTTCTTTCTTACTTCCTATTTTCTTTCTTTTCTTCCTTCTTCGTTTGTCTCTTTCTTTCTTTCGTTCCTTCTTCTTTCTTCCTTGCATTTTCTTTCCTTCTTGCTTTCCTTCTTTTCTGTTGCTCTCCATTTTTCTTCTTTCTTTATCTTTCTTTCTTCTTCTTTTTGTCTGTTTGTCTTCTTTCTTTCTTTTCTTTATTTTGTTTTCTTTTCTTTCTTTCCCTCTATTTCCTTCATTTATTTCCTTCTTCGTTAGTCCCTTTCTTTCTTCCTCGCTTTTTATCACCTTCTTCTTTCCTTCTTTGTTTATTTGTTTCTTACTTTTTTTTTATGCTCTTCTCCCTTCTTTTATCTTCTTTATGTATTTGTTTGTTTCTTATTCTTGCTTGCTTCTACATTTTCTTATCATTTCCATATCCCACCCCCCTTCATTCTTCGTTCTTTCCTTCAAGGGTGGAAGGGAAAAGTCGGAGACTTTCGTGTTAAACCTCTCCTTTTGGCTAGACTATAAAAATTCAAAGTTGCACTTGCAATGCATGCAGATGATGCATTTTCTTTCTTCTTCATATCATGTAATTGCCAATGCATGTTCTGTTGCTGTTGTGTTGTTGTGTTGCTAGCTGCTGTTGTTGTTGTTGTTTCTGTTGTTGTTGTTGTTGTTGCTGCTGCTGCTGCTGCTGCATCTGCTGTTGTTGTTGTTGCTGTTGCTGTTGTGGTTGTTGTTGTGGGTATTGTTGTTGTTGATGATGATGATGCTGTTTCTATGTGAGGCAGGATAATGTCGAAGTATTTCAAAGAAACAGACATCGAAAAACCAAAGGCATAAGTGCATTCTTGTTTTCACATTCAATACCAGGACGGTCATGAGCTCCAAGGCTGAAGGGGAAGCAGACGGATACACTGAACAGATAAGTTCAAATACACCCAAAGCCATAAAAGCCGTGCCGTGATTGATTTTTGTTTTTATTTTCTGCAGCTGCTTGGCCAGTACTCGATGAGGAGTGGGTCTGAGTTTTCCGCTTTGATCTTTGGCATTATGAGAAAAGAATGTAGCTAGCTACATGGAGATAAAACAAAAACTGGGAACAACATTTTCTCATTTTTTCTTGCCATTATATAGCTGCTACTGTGCCTCTGCTGTCGTTGTTGTTGTTGTGTTGTTGTTGTGTTGTTGTTGTTGTTGTTGTGTTGTTGTTATTGTTGTGTCACTATGAGAGGCAATGGTGTTGGTGTTTTCAAAGTTTCCCTTCCTAATCCCTTGATATCGTCTGTTGTCGCTGGGGCACCCCTGCTGATCTGGCCACAACTCTCCTCCATCCGTCCCTGTCCTCCACCGCTCACCGAGATTCCGCCAGGCTCATTCCAGTCCACTCTCGGATATTGTCTTTCACCTCTTCTTTTGTCTTTCTCTGTTTGCGGCTTTCCTCTGACTGTTCCTTGCAGGACTGTCTTTGCATGGTCTGCTGAACGGGACACATGTCCGTACCACTTCCTTTTCCGCTTCTTGACGACTGTGAGTAGGTCTTCATTGGGGTCCAGTTGATTGTTGGATTATTCTACGACCTTCTTCATTTGTCACGTGGTCTGTGTAATGGATGACCAAATCTTTCTGTAGCATCTCTTTTCAGTTGCCAGATTTCTTCTTTGTAACTCAGCTGTGAGTGTTAAAGTTTCACATGCATACAGACCAACTGAGCACAAACAAACAAAAATCCACCTTCAGCCTTTTAATACTAGACGGCTATGAGCTCTGTGGAAGCAGAAGAAGCAGACAGACACACTAACGACAGTTCAAAGACAGTCATTGGCATGAAAGGTTGCGATCGTGTCTCTGTTTTTTTTCCTCTTTCCCCGTGGTTGGTCAGCAGACATCGAGATATGAATGGCACAAGATTCCACACCGGTCGCTACCACATAATGAGAAAACAATTCAGCTTCGAAGGAGGGGGGTAAAAACAAAGGAGGAAGGGGATTATCTCTCTATCTCTCTCTATCTCTCTCTCTCTCTCTCTCTCTCTCTCTAATCTCTCTCTCTCTCTCTCTCTCCATAGAATGTCAGAGTGATGAATGAAGCAGGATGAGACTAGATGCAGACTCGTGCAAGGGAAAGAGAGGTTTGAAAAGTGATACCAGAGGGAAGGGGGGGGGGGGGGGGGGAGGCAAGAGCGATAAGGGAAAAAAACAGCCAAAAAAAAGCGTTGTGGAGCACAGGCAAGATGAATATCGAGCACAAGGAGATGATACTGCACCAGACCGAGGACCATTTCTACTCCTACCATTCACAAAGTGTCACTAACCACAACACACCCGACCATTACAGGCACTACAGAAGATTCCCCCTTAGTTTGCGTTGAGTCAGACTCGATGTCAAGTTTCCTTGGCTGTGGACCCCCACTCCCACCCCACCCCAGCTCC
>JADBJO010007226.1:5000-52500 GCA_016801955.1 Conus betulinus
AGTTCCTGCAGTGGACTGCACGCTGTGGGAGGCATGTGGGTCAGAGACGTATGGGACTGAACAGGACATGGGTTGGGCGGCTTGGAAGAGTTGAAAGGGGGGAGAAGAAGCGTAGAAGTGGGGAAAGGTGGTGTTTCTGGAATCTGAATTTTTTTTTCTTAATGCAGGTGTTGACATTTGTACATTCACATCTGCATCTGCAAACAGGTGTGGATGTTCAGATGGAACACAAATGAGTACCAGTTTGTGAAAGCAGTTCTCCCAAAAAATGGTAAGCACCACACCATCAAACTTACTTGCTCCATTCATAAGATTGATAAGTCAAAATTCAAATCTGAATCGGGCCGCATGATAACATCTGATATGTCTCTATCTGATCCGAACTTTTCCCTCTGCAACCTGCTTGACAAGCACGCCCCCCAGTTTCTTTTCGACACAGATCTCAGATAGCAAGACGTGTAGGGAACTCAACTGCAACATGAACAAAAATTCTGGGCAAAATGAAGACTGCTGTATTTTCCACCAACATAGATCCCTCAAAACATCCTGATACCTTTTTCGAATTTTTTCAGAAACAAAATAATCTCTTAAATAAATGTTGCCGAACTGCCCAGAGAAACGTGGACAAATGAGTCACAAGACAAAACACTAAACCAGAGCTTAATCTAGAGCGCGGGATTGGTACAATCCCCTGAAAATCTGTTCCTTCCCACAATTATCGAGTCTTAACGTGGGCAGACTCTCCGCACAGTTGCAAGGACTGCCCGCCCTGTTCACTGATCATTGCAGGCATTCGTTTGTCGACTGCTTGAAAAACTGAAACTAGGGCTGAGCAGGAGCGAGCGATTTCTTGATATTTCATTGGCTGTTAGTGTAAATCAACCAGTCGGCGGCATTCATATCCTCCAGTTCGATCACCGACGAGAAGTTGCGAGAGTTTAAGGCGCCATATTGGAATATTTTCCAAAATGAAGCGTGCACCCACCCTATTCGACTTCGACTTCAACTTTCGTGGAGGAAAGTGAAAGTGAAAAAAAAAGATTCTGTGGCATGCGAGGGTGGAGAAGATCATGAAGAAACCGCGACTACATCCAAAAGCTCGGAGAAGCAGCCCGGAAAGAGTGCCAGTGCAAGGAACACCGGTTTCAAGACGACTGGCTGAAGAAGTGGCCCTAGCTAGAGAGGGGGAGGGGGGGGTGGGAGAGTGCCCCCCCTTTTTTTTTAATATGAGGGGGGGGGACTGCCCCCCTTTTAAAAAAAACTTCTAGATTAAGCTCTGTACGCGTTTCAACCTCTTAGGTCTTCTTCAGGTAAGACGCAAATGAATAGAACAACAAAAATTCACTTAGCTTTGATTGCTTCAGAGTTCAGCGCAAGGAAGAAGGCGTTGCCGTCGCCTCACTTTGCAACATAAAAATGATCTCTGTCTGTAATGCGTTTGTTTCCTCTAGTCCTTCACGAGTAACATAAACTTACTACGGCCCAAAGTTGTCCAAGTTTGAACTTGTTACCACTCAGTTTGTGAAAGAGATTCTCCAGGAGACTGCAAAAAAATTTTTTTTTAAATCATGTGAACTTGATCCTGTCCTATGTTCAGTAAATACCTCCCATGGATTCTTTTAGCTCAGATACTTACAGATACACTGGATGTTCACAGCTGTGGAAGGTTCAGTATGTTAAGTCATTAACTGAACGTAAATGAGGACATTACCCATTTTAATCAATGAACTGAAGATAAGTAAAGACCTGACATTAATTCATTGACCAAAGATGGATGAAGACCTGGTTCATTAGTGTATTAGCTGGAGATAAATGAAGACATAGCACATTGATCCTCGGACTAAAGATAAATGCAGGCATTGGACATTGAGCCTTTGACTAAAAGGTAAAACCCTGTACACTGATGTACACTTGTAGCATCAAAAAATATACAAGAGATAAATGAAGGCCTAGTTCATTTTTCATTGACTGCAGATAAGTACAGAACTGTTTCTTGAGATAAATGTAGGAAAGGTACATTATCATATCAACTGAAGATAAAGGGTACATAAATTCATTGACTAGAGATAAAGAAAAGCTTGTAACATCAGTTGCATTAATCCATCAACTTAAGATGAAGAATTATACATAAACTCATCAACTAAAGATAAATGAACGCCGTATATTAATTGACTAGAGGGCCTGATGCATTAAATCATAAATTACAAATAAATAAAGCTTCTAAAATTATCTCATTAGCTGATTTTAAGGTAACAGAAATGAAGGCCTATTATATTATCTTATTTAGTAAAGATAAATGAAGGTCCAGTGCATAAATTCATCAGTTAGAGAGAAACAAAGTCCTGGTACATTAACTCGTCAGCTGAAAATGAATGCAGGACAAGATAAGTTAGTTCATTGACTCTAGGTGAGTGAAAGCGTGATCAGCTAATTGAGTGAACAAAGATCGCTAGCGGCTTAATAATCAACATCAGTTAATTGAGCAAAACCAGTGATCTTTTATAGATTTTTCGTGCTGGTTCTGTAGTATGCTTTAGACAACATTTGTTACCAGAAAAAAAAAAAAAAACAAAACAAACCCAAAACAAAAAAAACCCAAATAATCAAAGAAAATCTAGGGGGGAAATGCTTCCTAACTTGTCAAGCAGCAAAGAGTGATTAATAGCAGCAACAGGTACCCACTACTCAGGAGGGTAAGGAGACAAGGGGGGGGGGGGGGGGGGGAACCATCTTGCTGGACTGCACCAAAGTTGTAGAAGCTTATTTTCCTCCGTGTAGCCCTTTGATGTATTTACACCTTATTAAAGAAATATGCATTTTATCAGCTGTGGCTCTCAGTTACTGAGCTTACTGTATAACGCTTGATGGTTTCAGTTTCCTGAACTCCCTGGACAGATTACTGCTCCTGACTACAAGCCCACCAAAGAGGATGTGGACAAGGCCTGGGTGAAGCTGGCTGATGCTGGGAAGACTTCCTTCACCTTCCAGGCTTTCCATCAGAGGTTAGTACGCTCCTTTAGCAGTGCTGTGTTAGAGCACCTTTAAGGCTTTCCATCAGAGGTTAGTACGCTCCTTTAGCGGTGCTGTGTTAGGGCACCTTTCAGGCTCTCCATCAGAGGTTAGTAAGCTCCTTTAGCAGTGCTGTGTTAGGGCACCTTTAAGGCTCTTCATCAGAGGTTAGTAAGCTCCTTTAGCAGTGCTGTCTTATGGCATCTTTCAGGCTCTCCATCAGAGGTTAGTAAGCTCCTTTAGCGGTGCTGTGTTAGGGCACCTTTCAGACTCTTCATCAGAGGTTAGTAAGCTCCTTTAGCAGTGTGCTGTGTTAGGGCACCTTTCAGGCTCTCCATAAGAGGATAGCAAGCTCCTTTAGCTGTGCTGTGTTGGAGCACCTTTCAGGCTCTCCATAAGAGGTTAGCAAGCTCCTTTAGCGGTGCTGTGTTAGGGCACCTTTCAGGCTTTCCCTCAGAGGTTAGTAAGCTCCTTTAGCAGGGCTGTGTTAGGCTGTCTAAATTGGCCGCTTGGTCAGAGTACCTGGCTCACTTTGCGAAGCTGGCAAAGTCTGTCTCTCTCTGGCTTTCTTCATATCTTGGCTTGAACTAAGCTCCACTGTTGGTGAGGTTTGTGTGTATGCGACTTTTTTACTCGCTGCACGCCGTCAGCAGTCGCTGCCACCGGTGGCATCGACTATACCTTACAGCCATAGGTGCTAGCTACTACCTGTACACAGGTGTCACATACCCACCTGTTCGTGGGGCTTATATAATTGAATTTATGTTGTTAAAGTGCATGCACACTGGAAAGAAAGATGGACACATCCTCCCACTTGGATTGGAGGCAGGGAATGCAGTGATTGAGCTAGAAAAAGCACAATTTTTTTTTTAATTGAATATTAACATAGATGGAGGTGACACGTTTTAGGGCTGAGTTTCTTGGAGATTTTGGAAGCGATGAGGAAGTTTTTGAGGGGTTTATGCTTGAAGTGGCTGAAGCTGAGTGAAGACGAATACTAACGGATGAAGAGACAGTAAGGTTATTGAGGGAGCTTGAAAATACTAAACTTTTGAATTCAGACTTTGAATCTGATGAAGATGAAGTGGTAGACAATCCAAAAGTGGGTGCATTCAACCACTCAGCATGGCTGAAAGATTTTAATCCTGAATTTGGAAGTGGTCCACAAAATGTCAGTCCTCAGGCAACTGAAGCTGAGATTTTTCCGCAGTTGTTGAATCCCAGTTGACTGAAGTTTTGGTAGAAGAAATGACCCATTGGACACTCTTCTGCCACCTTCGAATTTTTGATAGTAGAAATCAAAAACTGGAGAGGAGATGAAGGCATTCCTTGCTGTGAGTTTGCACATAGTGTAAATTCAACTTAGGAGTTACGATTCATACTGAAGTGTTGATTCACTGATAAATCCTTAAGGGTTTAGGAGCATCGTGCCTAGGAACAGGTTTCAGAATATGATTTCATTTCTTCATGATGCAAACAATCACAGTCCTGATGCTAAGGCTGATAGAACTCACAAAATAGAGATGTCTGAACTTTTGTTGAATATTTGGCAGGAGTGTTACAACCCAGGTAGAGAAATGTCTGTGGATGAAACCTTGGTACCATTCAAAATTTCTGAACTGTATTCTCTCAAAGCCTCACCAATAGGGGTTCAAGTTTGGACTCTGTTGGATTCAATCATCCTATGTATGGACCTGGCAGTTGTACACTGGCAGGGTGATCAGGCAGTCTGCAGCCTGCACAACAGCTCAGGCTGCACAATGTGGACCTGGCAGTTGTACGCTGGCAGGGTGATCAGGCAGCCTGCACCAACAGCTCAGGCTGCACAAAGTGGACCTGAACTTCCACCAGAACTCCAGCAGCAACAGCAGCTAGCACCCCATGAACAACGAGGTGTGGGTTCAACGTGTTTTCAGTCTGTGCACCCCGTTACTGAACCATGGTCATCATGCATTCTGGGACGACGTTTTTATGAGCCCACAGTTTCATGAGGGACACAAAAGCAGTTCAGCTGGAAACACAGTACATGGGTGAGGTTGACTCGTATGATCAGCAAATGCTGTATGATATATATGCACCAGCAGGTGTTTGAAGTGGCGGAAGAAGCTGTTCCTGTCTAACCTGCTTGAAATCACCTTTTCAGAAGTGGTCTGGAAAGCATTGAACCCAGGGTCTTGATATCACCTCAGATCAGACAGATTTTGCCTCCGTGTGATCCATGGTCGTCTTCAGGAACGCGCATGCCAGAGACCCACCTTTCAAGAGCAGCGCTGGACCCCGCCCCTCCACCCCCCTCCCCCTGCACGCTTGCTGGAGAGATATCCCTGGAGCCAGCCAGTGTGTGACCCCAGCAGACAGAAAGTCCAGCAGGGACTGCATTATGTGTGTGTTAGCCGGTCCCAGAAAATTGTTTGGGTAACATATATGTAGCAAACAAAACAGTACATTTGGGCATCATTCTGACTTTATTTTCTTCATATACCATATAATCACTACCATCTACAACAGCTGAAACATCGTCACCATCAACTAAACAACACGGGTTTCATACATACATCCTCTCTCTCTCTCTCTCTCTCTCTCTCTCTTCGATATATATATATATAGATATATGTGTATGTATAAGGCAGATAGATAGATAGACAGATAGATAATCTACGTTAATTTTTTTACACAAGTCCACACATTTTTTGGCAATCCAATGCTTTTTTTTTTTTCCAATGATTTTTTTTAGGTAATGTAGGTGGCGAAATTCTTATGAATTGAGAAAATAGTTGAACAGGCATATGAAGAATTATACTACATTACATGGGGGTGAGAAGAGTTAAGCTGAGGCCTCCACCTTTTGGGGAACAAGGAAATGAATGGCAACAAATCCAGGAGGACAAGAGAGACACCACTAAGTGAGGAAATCCACTTCTCAGAAAGCTGAAGCCTTGAATGGATCTGAAGGAATATTGGTCCACTCTGGGGTAGACGTCGGAGGGGGCAAGCTGAGCTGAGGTCTTCTTATACCACTGACAGAACCCACTTGCCCAAATTGATGGCTCCCATTGACCAACATAGGCGTAGAGAGACAAGCTTTCACCGAAATGGTCTCTGGAGGACAAATATAGTCACATTTTCGGGCCCTGCACTGGGATCAACCCCTACTGGAGGGCTGAGTGTGGAGGGTCTTGAAGGAGATAGATGGCTTGGGCTAGACCAGTGGTAATTCTTACGCACAAATGTGCGTCTCTGACGAATAAAAATCCTGTCTGATGCACTGGAATTCAGTCCAGTGTGTCGCTAAAACATACCAAAAATTACCACCACACAAAGATTGTCTTCTGTACGCATTGCAACACCGAGCAGCGCATATCATGTAAACGCACTTTCGCCTGATCCTTCTCGATCAGAGTCGATGAAAACGTGTTTCCTCGACATTTTAGAATGTTCTGAATCGATGAACAACTTCCGTTTTAGAACGCTTCTCTGCTGAAAACCAACAAGAGTCTATGATTGGACCACAAGGTCACGTGATTCGGCCATGCGTGAACACATGGACAACCGAATGTAATTCAGCTTTTCAGAGACAAAATCTACAGTTCATCCATGGCTTGCAGGTGGTCATCCAGCGAATGAAACACACTTCAAGCGATCTATGCACCACAACCAGTTTGAATAATGAAAATGGCTCCTTTATGGGCATAGTAATGTGTAGCGCACAGTGCAAAAGTGGCCAACCTACATAGTTTCGTGAAGCGTTCCCCGTAGAGGCCTGAAAAATAGTGGGTGGCCCCAGACCCCTTGTTCCTATCCCAACCCACTATAAGCTGATGATCCAGGCAGCATTACAATTGTTAAATCCGGAAATCCCCATTTGTAATGTCAGAATCTTCCGCTTGATGATGAAGGTGGGCACTTTAACAAAAGAAGAAGAATATTCGTCAGTCGCCTTTTGTTCATCACCAGGCTCCCGATGATCATTTGAAGGCAGCTGGAATACAGTCAAACAATAAAATGTTTCACTACTGACGGAACTGGTTCACATTGTGTAAATTTTGTGATAATAATCGCAGAGGACATTCCACATATCAAGTTTGACTGTTGAAATCCAGATGGTGCAGGTGTTCACATTATTCACTTTAGTTAACCCCTTCCAGGTTTTCCCCTTTTTTTTCACTTGAAGTTAATCACCTAATGATGGTTTCCTTCTGAACTGAAGCATCGCAAATAATGGCCAAAGGTATATAAATGAACAAATCCATAAAAACAAAACAAAAATTGATCGTAATCGTAGTAACTGCAACACGGCAATAACTAAAAAGATTATGATAGTAAAAATGACAACAACAATCATCATCATCATCATCATCATTGAAAGATTCCTATAGAAAATGAAAATGAAAAAATATATGGAGGGGAAGGGGTAGAAGGAGGAGGAGTGGTTAAGTCATGAATAAGTAGATAGGGGGAGGTATAGGCTTAGACAGGTTATGGAATCGGAGAGAAGGAAAAAAAAAAGTTCTTGAATGGTCAAAGACTACCACTTACATACAGGAGCGAGTCTAGGATCAATGTAATAGCATTTATGCATTGGATGACCAACGTCCCACATTCCTCACTCTGCATTTATACACCCATGATCCATTTCCTCACTGGTATTTTGTCCCACCGTCATCCGGCGAAAAGCCTGATCCATGTTGGTATATATGTCTAATTTCAGTGTTTGTCCATTTTTCGGTTTAGCAAATGTCGTACCATTGGATGTCCACGTACTGGCACATGCAGAATGTTGCGTAGCATCACGATAAATTTTTATAATTTGCCGCGGTCAAGTCCTCTCCGATCACAATCCTCTTATGTTTTAGGTTTCGACGACTTGCTAGGATTTTGTCTTGTTTTCTTCTGTTGGAAAACCTCATGATGATCGGTCTGGGTCTGGAGCTGCTTGGCTGGCGGGTCCGATGGGCGATTTCGATTTTGTTCTCCGTGGTTGGCACTTGCGCTTTCTGATTGAAAATATTGACATATTTTTTAATGCAGTCATCCGTAGTCTCCCCTGTTGCTTCTGGGACACAATAGAGACGAATCTTCCATCTTCTTGTGTATTGCTCTAGATCGTTACTCGCTTTCTGCACGGTTTGCACATTATTTTCTGAGTCTTCAGCTCATCTTTCAGTATTTCACCTTCTCTTTTTAGGGCATTTGCCTCTTGTTACAGTTTGTCATTCTTTGTTTCAAAAAGTTTGCCCTCAAGTTTTTCGATCTTTTCAGTAAAAGTCTTTGTCATCATTTACATTTCCGATTTCACAGCTAATAGGTCTTCCTTCATTGCAAGGTTTGCAATTTTCTCGCTGATGATTTCTTCTCTTTTAGTTAGCTCTTCAGGTTTTGTGCTGATGGCACTGAGCGTTTCCTGCGCATACATGTCACTTCCCTCTTGCAGGTTCAGTTCAGCGTGGTTCTTTTTCTTTGGTGTGCAGTGATGAGAACTGTTGGGATCACTTTCCGATAAAGTAGACGATATCGTTCTTTTGAAATGAGTAGAAAAGTTCTTAATGTTGCTGTTCATCATTAAAAACAGTTTTCGACAAAACTGTTGGCTGGACTCCATTGTTTGCTTACATAGTTCTCGACATAGCAAGCAACCATGCACAGTTCACAGCGGAGGTAGTTTCAACATTTCTAAGTTCACGTGTTTTTGCACTGCCCACCGCAGAATTATGGGTCGCATTTTCATAAAATTTACATATCTGTGTTAAGCAGTTTTGTGTGCATCTGTTGCAGATTAACATGGGGTGATGAAGGCAGTAATTAATAAAAATTACAGGGAAAAACTGACCAGAGCACAAAAGTTGCGTGTCAACCTCACACTTGAGCGGAAGCAGCTATTCTCTCTCTCTCTCTCTTACTGTGTCCCTGTTTATGGCTGGTCGTGCAGGTTTCTGAGACAGCGGAACTCCACAGCAGATGGGGCTGCGTCAGACCAGGCCAGAGAAACTGACCACCTCCTGTCTGGCAGTGAGAAGACACCGTGGGCCTGAGCAGCCGCTCCCCCGGCTCACATGGACAAGAGGAGCACACACAGGATGTGGAGAAAGGTCAACAGGAAGGAGGTGGGCTTGAGAATGCTGAGAGCAAGCCATTCGACACACACAGCTGATGCTTTCAGAGCTGTGTGTGAGTGACAGAATGATATTGCTGTGTTTGAAAGGAGTCTTCCTGTTGGGGGTCTTTCAGAGACACACCAGAGATCTGTTCATTTCTGTGTAAAAAGTTCAACTTTGATTATAATATCTGATTTTTAATCATGTGATCTTTGTGCAGTGTGTAGAATCACTCTTTCTTTACCACCATGGGCTGTGTGGCACAGTGGTTAGCATAGCAGATTCCTGGTTTGGAGGTCTTGGTTTGATTCTCTTCAAAGTGATTTACTTGTGGGAAGTTTTCTGCCTTGACAGGGTCGTCGTGCCAAGTGTTTGAGTTTGTCAGGGGCTCAGTTTGGAACACTGGAACCACGCAGTCCAGTTCCATCCCATTTATTGACAGGTTTCTGAGAGTGTTGCTAAAGTTTCGAAATCAACACTGCAGGTGTCTGTATCTCACAGGCCTGCGTGATGCTGGAGGAACAATATAAAAGGAAACGTAAAGTCAGCCCTGTCATGCAGTCGCAGCAGACCCAAAGGGAACTCCCTAGCATCATCTTCAGCTTTCTCATCCTCGTTGATCAATATTTAAGAAAAGAAGAAGAAAAAACACATCTCAAATTCTGTGGCCCTTCATGGCCTGTTCTCATGCTGACTGTAAATTTGCTTTCAGTGTCTGCGCTCCAGGTCAGTTCATGTCGGGTTGGTGGTAATGGCAAGTTCATGGGGACTCTCACTGGATGGACATGGTGGGCCTCCTAGAGGGGGCTGTTCACTCAAGTGGCTCCGTGATGAGGCAATTAATGTCGTCTGTAGGGAGCACAGTAGGTGGTGTCCTGCTCATGCTGGCTCCATGACTAGGCAGTTAATGTCGTCTGTAGGGAGCACAGTAGGTGGTGTCCTGCTCATGCTGGCTCCATGACTAGGCAATTAATGTCGTCTGTAGGGAGCACAGTAGGTGGTGTCCTGCTCATGCTGGCTCCATGACTAGGCAATTAATGTCGTCTGTAGGGAGCACAGTAGGTGGTGTCCTGCTCATGCTGCTCCATGACTAGGCAATTAATGTCGTCTGTAGGGAGCACAGTAGGTGGTGTCCTGCTCATGTTGGATCAGAATAGGCACATCAGAACACCACCGAAGTGACTCAGCAGTGCAGTGTTTCGTCAGGTTGATTGCCTGATGATGTCTGGACATCCACTGCTCCCTGTGGATTGCTGGGGCTGTGGCTGTGCTGGATGAGCAGTTGAATGGCTATGGTCAAGAAGCACACACACACACACACACACGCACACACACACACACACACACACACACACACACACACACACACACATACACACACACACACACACACACACGCACACACTAACACAAGCACAAGCACGCACACACACAGACACACGTACACACACACAAGAAATAACTGTCTTTATCACCCTCTTGTGTGTAATTTTTTCTTTGTCTCACAATTTTTGTGTGGCATGTTTTCTTTCTTTGTTACCCTTTTGTGTAATATGTAATTTCCCCCCCCCCCCCCCCCCCCCCCCCCCCCCCCCCCCCCCCCCCCCCCCCCATTATAATGCTGTATCTACTATTCTTGAATCCCAATTTCAATGGTTTCAGGCATCTCGGAGTGAACTGATGACCAGAAATGGTAAAAATACATTGCATATGAGACACAGGTTCTCCCTTTTTTTTTTTTTTAGAAAAAAAAATTGTGTTCTCGTGTCAAAGGTTTCTAGTCACAATCGATTGTATGTATTGTAGCATGAGCTTTTTTTTTGTTTTGTTTTTTTGTTTTTCCCTACCTTAAGTTGACAGAAATCTTTGAAAGAAAAATAAATAGAAAAGAAAGAAAGAAAAAAGAGTGTGAAAGAAATGACAGCTCTGTAGCAAAAGGACCCCCAAACTGCAGAACTGTCCAACTGACTGTACATAATGTGCTCTGTACCTGCCGGTGCCATTATCGGACTCTACATTTTTTCAGAGTTCTTATCCGGTGTCATCTATATTCTGTGCTTGAGGGCTGTTTGATGTTCTGTTACTGACACAAATTCTTGGCCACTTTGGTCAGCAGTGTGTGTTTGTGTGTGTGTTTGTGTGTATCAACCAGGAATGTTCATGACGATCTATAGATCCACTTGTCGGTGGTAATCAGTTCGGTGAGTTAGTTTAATTGACAACATGGAATGCCAAGGATGACCACGGAATAAATATCTTGTTATTATATGTATGCTTTCTTTTTCTGTTTTAAAGATTTGATAATGATTTTCATGATTTTTGTCGGACATTCTGTATGTCTGTCAGCATGTTTAGGTTTTCGTTTTTGTTTAAAAACAGAAAGAAGGACAACAAACAAACCAGGGATGTTTCACCAGATTCCTGTTCCTGATGGCACTGTTTGTGGGGTAACTCTTCTTGTTATGGAAAAGCTGCTTACTGCAGTTGTCAGTCGGTGAGCCCTCATATTTCCCCTTGACTCACACCATTGAGGCTAGAGTACTGGATGCCGCTTTTTTTAATGGATTTTTTCCAGTGTTATTTGTAGCAGTCCACTAGGTCAGCTTCTGATCTAGACGTGATCAGACAAATTAACAGCTTGTGTTTGATATGTGACAGTTTTTTTTGTTTTTTTTTTTTCCAGAAGTAATGATTTGTGCTGAGCAGTGCACGAAATGGACGTAACGATTAAATATTAACTTAGCTTTGATCAGTCGGCGTCTGGCAATGCAGGATGAAGCAAAAATGCCCAAATCAAGACTCTTAAGCCTTAGACGCAAAAATCTGCTGAACCCGTATTCTCTGTCTTCCTAAATACAAGGGTTCAAGCTGTGGCTTAATCCACTCCTAACCTTCCATCAATCAACAGACTGACCAGTGTGTTTAGAAGTTCTCTTTTGCTGCCAGTCTGCCTAACTCCTTTCTGTTTCCCCTCCCTCTCACCTAGCAGTCAGGAGTCCATCGGTCCTTCAGCGACTGCAGCCTTGTCTTAACAAACCACCAGTCGAATTCAGTGAGGTATTTTTACTCCCTCTGATTCCTCACACTTTCTTGGTTGCCAGTCTGGGTATTGGGAGGTGTGTTCTCTATAGACAAAGTCATGTCAACGTGAATGAAGAATCAGCTTGTAGTTCACTGTGTTCAGCAATCACTGTGAACCAGGTCATGGATTTGAGGCCTCAGTTTAGAAAGGAACTGTGGCTCATCATTAGTTTGCCATCTAGATTCACAGAGTGTGGTTCCTTTGGTGAAGAATGGCCTTTGCTGACGTTTTCATTTGTCATAGTGTGATGGCAGCATAGAACATCATGCTATATATATATATATATATCTTCTTCCAAGTACAGTTTATATGGAATGGCAATGATAGATGAAGTATATACTGTATGGAAGGTACTTAATTCAGCCATACCTAACCCCCCCCCCCCCAAATTCCTCCCCTTCTCTGTTCTGTGCCCTCCTGCCTACCTTCATTCCTTGGCAGAGACAAGTGCAGAGAAGGGAAAATTCTGCTATTGAAGATTTTCAGCCTGGAAATGGCCAACGACTCAAGTGGCAAACAAATGGTGATTGATGATCGGCAGAAAACATGTGGGGAAAACTGTGGTGTCAGTCTTCCAGCCTCTGCTGTGACCTCAGATTTACCATCATGACTAGGGACAGGTTTACAGGAGATCATTTCATTAGCCCACTGCTGTAGGGTGCTTGTTGATGTGAGCTGCATCTCCCATCCACCCCTTTCCCCCCCCACCACCCTCTCTTTTCTTGATGATCCTGCACTCTTTGAATAGCAAACAAGTAGGGTAACTCTTGCTCCCATGATAAGATAATTATATGCCCATAACTCTGAAAGAATGATGTTTAAGATACTGAATCGCTGAGCACAAATGCCAGCACAGAGCACACAGAACAAACAAGAAGACATTAGGGGAAAAAAGGATGTTCCAAGCTTGCTCATATGCCCAGTACCTGACACATATACACCGCAACAACAACTGCAGAAATGGACAAACACAAATTAACATTTATTCCAGACCAGCACAGCCTTTTTTGAAGTGACTGTCGCTCAGTCTCTGTCTCCCCTGGCTTTGTGGTCTGTGTCGGACTGTCTCTTACTCTGTTCTTGCTTGCTGCTTCAGTTTCTGGCATAATTCTTCTCCGATTTATAAGAGATCTTTGAACCAACGACTGACATTTGATGCGGAAAAGTAGTTTACAGTGTTTGTTTCGTTTTGGGTTATGGACAGGACTGAGACCCAGAGGCATGTTCAGTACATTTCCTAAGAATGACTGGGTATCTTATGTCAGAGTCATGGAATACTGTTAATTTCTGGACTGCAAAATGATGCTTTGTTGACTATATACACATTTACAGTTTATAAGAGAAAATAATCTGTTTAGGAAAGATGCTCATGAACATTCCAAGAAGCGTCTCTCTGTCTGTGAATTATTCTTTATAGGAGATGATATGGGTATAGCCTTCTAGGGTAAAAGAACATTAACATGATTATTGACTGAACTCACGTTTTCCTAGGTAAAAAAAAAAAAAAAAGGTGATCTATTGACACAAAGAAGCTCAACCAATAATTCAAAAAACATCTTTGAGTTAAAGTTATCTTCTCCTAAGTGGGATGATGAGCATTTAGAAATTCTAGGCTATGAACCATGTTCTTATGTAAGCCATATGAACCAATTTTATTTAAAAATCAGAAAAAAAAAAAAAAAAAAAAACATCGACTGCAGCCAGTCGATGGGTCACAAGAAAATAGCTCTAAAAGCTAAAATGGTGAACTCGGTGTAAAAAAGAAAACCCTGTGTGTCGGGAGATACAACTAATATGAATTAGCAAGGAAACATGGTAACAACAACAACAACAATACAACAGCAATCAGATTCTTTGCTAGCTACACTGAAACAGCTGAAGGACTGGTCTGCAGTGTCGGACATGACAGTTCCAAGAACTCTGCATCGACATTGGCTAGTGTGTCCGAGGACTTTTCGTACCTCTGCCTCCGTGCTTGTGCTGCTGTGACTACTCTGTTATCTGCTGGTCACACTGTGACTGCTTTTTTTAAATTGTTAATAATTGGACTGCAGGAATTATATTTACTGGGAAAGTTGGCCAGACTGTGTGCACCACCTTCAGACCAGGAACTGGTTGCCCTTTTGATGAGCCAGATCGATAGCCTTCAATGTCAAATCCACGTCATAGTCTTAACCTTTAGCACTCTGTAGACGCACTGTGTTGCTGAACCAATTATTTCCCTTGCATCTGCCTGCACACTGTGTCGCCATGCGAAGGGTGTTTCAAAATTCGTGGTTCGTGAGCACTTTTTCCATTACTGATCATGGAAATGCGGTCACTTCCCGTTCAAAACAAGGCTAAAGTTTGCTCTGCCATCCACCATTTGCATTTCCTTCGATTTGACGTGCGACAGGGAATTTTTTTTTTAAAGTAAACATCAATTTGGGGGATTTTCGCAACACCAAAATGGCAGAGACTGATTTAGAAAGATTACTACACAAAGTTTTATACGATTCTGACTCAGAAAATGAGTTTGAAGGCTTTCATACAAGCTGAAATTGACGGTGAAGTGGTGGCTATTGATGATAAAGAAGATTTAATTGTCTCTCAAGTGACATGACGACGATGTTCGAGTGAGAATCAACATCCGTGGCTCACTGATTTGCACCAAAGTGTCTGGTCCCAAGGAGATGCCTGATGGCATTTCTGAGGGACAGCTGTTTGGTTTGTTTATGCCAGATGAAATTATCGCTTTGTTAGTGACTGAAACAAATCGATACGCCAGTCAAGTGAAGGAGAAGAGAGGGAGAAAGGTTGAACGTCACTCGTACATCAGCAATTGGAAAGAGATCAGCTTCGATGAAATGACGAATATGGTTTTTGTTTCTTTTTTTCAATATCAAAACATGCATGCAGAACAAAATGCATTACATGAAAACATTCCTCAGCTACCCCTTTATTAGTACACAAAAAAATCAAGTCTCTACATACAATACTAGCCAAGTTATAACAAATTTAAACAAGTAGGTGCTCAGATTTTTTGCTCCTTGAAAAAGAATGCAGGGACAGAGAAAAAAAGTCCGAAAAAATGTAGTGTGCTAAAGGTTAATCTTGGTTTCTGGACTGGCATTTTTATTTGATCTTATGGGGCTTACAACTGACTAAAGATCAAGCAAAAATGATATTCAGTGTTGCTAATGACACTCATTTTGCTTGCTGCTCATGCATGAATCCTTATCTCTGTGGAAAGCAATGACCTTTGATTTCTGTCAGCATTTGTTTTAAGTTTGTGTGACTTACTACAAGTAATTCTACTGCGAGATAACAATAGAGTTGTGAACTTTGGTAAAGAGGTTGCTGCCAGTGTAGTAGTCTCAGTGGTGAGAGTTTAGGAAGGAAAAAAGTAGTGGCTTGTAGCTTGAGAAACGTGAAGTGTGGCATGTATGACTGAATCAGTGTTGGAGAGCAGTTGTGTTGGCAAACCTGAGCTACAATTACTATACAGAGTTGTATTGTACAGAAGCCGGATTTTTTGTATTTTGTTGTTGTAAGATTTTGATGAATGTGCTTATGAAAAAAGAAGTCATTCTTTTGATGTGAAATTTAAACTTTCTGATACATGCAACTGCATGTTTTAATGCTGGTTTTTTTTTTTTTTTTTTTTTTTTTCGTTTTCAAATCTGATGCTTTTCTGAGAAATTCAAATTCCATGCATTTAAACGTCTTCTGTCAAGATTGGTAATAATCTGTCATCTTGACAGGATGTATCAAGTGTTTGACAAATCGTCAAAAATGAACACTTGAATTGTTTCTAGTCAAACCATGATGATCCGTCAAAATGGGCATTTTCATCTGTAATCAAGGATAAAAGAAGAGTTATTGGCCAAATCTTAATCTAGAGCAATCCTCTGTGTCTGGAAATTCCTGGTACATGACACATATGTCTGCTTCTAGAGAAAAGGTTACTGATTTAGTTATTAAAAGGCGCTCCAGTGATGTCACAATTTCTGTCTGTTTGAACAGGTAAGCGAAAATGGCTATTTTTTCACAAAATTTATACGGCAAATGTTTCGCAAAATGAGCCGTATTCCGTAGTGAAACAACCTGCTGATCTGTTTTTAACAAATTTTCGCCAATCTTGAGTGAAGATCTTTATCACTGCAGCCATTCTTCAGATGAAGCAGGTAGAAGAAAAAATAGCTTGTAACCATGGAGATTATTTTACTCGGGAAACCACAAATAGTGGTAGTAAGTTTGTGAAATGATAAATGTAAAAATTGCAATGATCAGTGATGCTACATGGAACATGTGTCTTGCTCAGTGTGTAAGACTGACTTCACTATGCATGCATTCTTTGAAAAATTTGACCTGTATGTTTGCGCTAATAAAAGAAAGTGCCATAATGTTTAATGTTGCAAACACAGGTGACTGTGTTTGATTTTGGTTTTGATGTGCATTTTTCACTTTGTGCAATACAGTATCCCCCCCCCCCCCCCCCCCCCCCCCCCCCCCCCTCCTCACCCCAGGAGACAATTTCTCACCATTGTACGGCACTATCTCTGCCTTTTCCTTCCCTATCTCTCTCTCTGTCGCCATCTCTTACACTTAAAGTGATGAGAGTAGACAATGTCCAGTATGCAAACGTTGCCTGTTCTGTAAAGGGAGATAATTTTTTCACATCACACGCAGCACAAAACATGTGTGGAGAGAGGCAATGAAGGACTGGGTTAGTTGTCGAAGCAAAATATGTTGTCATCAAAAGTTTAAGGGTTTATTTCGTTGCGCATGTGTGCTTTTTTTTTTTTTTTTTCTTTTTTTTTTTTTTCAAAGAAAGCAACACAAACATATTAATGTGGGCCTGAAATTTGTAGTGTATATTTGATGCTCACGTTTGTTAAATTGACCTCTACTTGATGTTTGTGTTTGCTAAATTGGCTTTTGCTTAGCACTTCAGAATGAATGAGCGTCTACGTCTACCATTTGAACAAAGCTGAACACCATGGATGGTCTTGCACTGACGTTGGCCAGGGATCCTGTGATCTAGCAAAAACAACTGTAGCTCGGACAGGATGGATTTTCACAGGCAAAACAGCCTTCGCATGCACAGCAGCCTTTTTGTGTGCTCACTTTCTTCCAGTCAAGAAAGAAAATTGATCATGTACTATGCTCTCGGTTGTAAGTTGCTTGACAATAACCCTGCGCAGTGGTGTCCACCACGTGCTGTGATGTGAGCCCTGCGCTGTGTGCATGATGTTCTGGTGACTTCAGTTTGTGTCGTGTCATGTGAAAGAGGAGCCTGGAATTGAGACCAAGGGTGCAGTCACGGTTCCAGACCAGTGGGGCATCAGGCTGGTACGACAGGTGCTTGGACAGTCACTGGTTTCCGTACTCTCTTCTCAATCTTACACATACTTCAGGGGGCAATAAGAGGAAAGAAAACACAACACAGACAAATGATGTAGCAATGTTTTATGATTTGAACTTGTTTATTTGTTTTAATGTTTTGTCAATGATGCAAGCTGTACTGTGCAGCGAAAGCTTCACATTTCATGTCACAGCATGAATTATTTATTTACCAGGGAACAGATTGGATCTGCATGCAATCTGATGAGAATTGCTAATAGACAGCTGCCAGCCATCCAAAATTATAGTGGAATTTCCCTGATTTGGAAAGAGTTCCTGAAGCCCTGTATTTGGTGAAAAAAAAAAGTCTGGGATTTGAAAATGTTGGTTTAGAATGTAGAGTTTGGAGCTAATTTTTTTTAACAGGAATGATGAATTATTGCAGAATAAAGTCTGCGTGACGATATGTAGACTTTGGCAATAAATGTATGGAATATGCATTTTATTTGAATCCCCACATTTATCAGATGGGGGGTTAGAAATGGTTGCAAGTAAAAGCCCAATACCCCCTCTTCATTCCACCCACCCCTGAAGTTTGACTCCAACACTGTGACAGTGACACAAATGTTTTGCATGATATTTGTCAGTTCTGACGGATTTGTGCCATGATTTCTGGTCACTTTCATATCTTGTACTTTGGAAATATACATGTATGCATGAGTATGTGTGTCTTTTGAAGTATATTTGTGTTGCTCAGTAAAAGTATGCATTTTAATGATATTATGTATCAGCTTGGATGTATTATGTCTCATTTAGTTTCATATTACAGCGTGTCATTCAGTTTGTTTGCATGCTTGTCTGTCTCCATCTGTCCGTGCCTTCATTAACCCCATTCTCTCTCATTCTCCCCCTCTCTCTCATGTTTCTTTTCCTCTGCCCATGTATATTTTTTAAATTCAATTAATACAACATTTTGTTATTTGTATATTTTTTCGATTTTCTTAAAATACCAACATTTCTGGACTACAGGAAATTTGAGGCACAGGATGTGCTCTTAGATTTTGTGTACAGTGTAGAACCATTGAATGGTTTGATTAGGTCACTAGATTTGCACCATGATGACAGAGTCCATGATCATGAAGGTATGAATTTGTGAAGTGTAGGGTCTTCAAATTAGCCAAGAAAAAGGATGATACATATTACACATACACACAACACACACACACACACACACACACACACACACACACATATGCAAGCACTTGCACATGCACACACACACACACACACACACACACACACACACACACACACACAGATGGAGATGCCCTGACTGAGGAACCTGGAAAAGGTGACGGAAATATTATACAAGACGCCGTTATCAAGATTTACAGTGTTGTCTAGTAATCAAGAAATGAGAACGCTGTAAATTCACATTGTCTCTTGTTTTGCAGTATTCAGGACAGGTCTTTTAATATGTTTCCAATTTCACTTTGTGACTTGGTAAGTATATCAAAACTGTAATAAAAAAATTTAAAAAAAAAAAAAAAAAAAAACTGCTTCAGCTTGCTGGTGTGTGGGAGTTTTGTGTGAGAAGAATAAATGAAATAGTTTTGGTGGCGGTGTTGGTTGTTTTTTATTACTTCTCCTAATGATGTTATGATTTCATTCAGGTCCATTTGGTTTTGTTTCTTTGTCTGTCAAGAAGATGAAAAAAAAAAAAAAACAACTCCTGAATCTATTTTAACCAAACTTAGTCAAGAGGATAGATAATAGTCTGATGACAAATTCATAAAAGCTGGGCACGGATCAGTGGCGCGATTTCAAAGAAATAGTGTGAACAGATGGAATATGGTCCAAGGACCAGCCTAGTCGATTTTAATGAAGCTATGTAAATCATGCGTGGTGTGGGCTAAAAATTTCGCAGATCTGATGTAGCATATGTAGACCAATCAGTACCAATGACACCCCATTGATGAAACTGAACAGACGGAATAGGGTCCAATGGCCAAGCCAGTCAATTTTATTGACAATGAGTGAGCGGATGGAATATGGCCCAAGCTGCTCGATTTCAGTGAGGAGCTAGTTCAAACTGTGAATTAAGGGCCTCTTGACATCAGAAGGTCATTGCAGATTTTCCACATTGACCATGGTATCTGCAAATTTGTTGTTGGCAATCTATGATGTGAACTGTCATAACTGCCTACTTATGTGAGTGGGGTTTTTTTGTTTTTTGTTTTTTAATACCAGTTAACTGTGAGTTGACAGGAACTGATGGCAATCTATGATGTAAAAAATGCTCGTTGAAAATAAAAACTTTCTTCTGATATCCGTGTTGGTATTTTGCAATTCCAGTTTCAGATAATTGGAAGCGATTCCTTTCCCACCCAACTATTCCCGCTCATAGTGGGCAAAATGATGACGTTTTCACTAGTGATGTGAAACAAAGGGCAGATGTTACCGCGTAAAATGTCACCACTGCACAAACTGTTGTGACAGTTTGTGCACCTAAGCGCCATTTTCGAATTCACCCTCGCACAAAATGTGTCGCAACCTCTGTCAGTCCTGTTAGTCCGCAGCTTTCAAAGAAAGCGAGCAGACTATTAAGTTCATTTGTGTCTGGTTTTTTCTTCTTTTCGTGTGTGTGTCTGTCCCACATCGGCCAAAATGGACATTTTTGGCAAAGTCTCTTCAAACACTTAAGACAGAGAGAGAGAGTGTGTGTGTGTGTGTGTGTGTATGTGTGTGTGTGTGTGTGTGTGTGTGTGAAAAAAAAAAAGGTGGAAGAGAAGAAGAAGGATCTACTCCCCTGCCAGAAGAACAAAGAAAATTCTGTGCTCTCTGAATGGAGAAAACAGCAAAATGTATTTTAAAACTTGTATGAGAACAAATGGATAATTATAAACACGGGTGAAAAGTGCATATATGCTATGCATAGTACGGATGTATGGTATGAGAACAATTGCTCAAGACTAACAAAGTGCAAAAGAGACGAGCATGTGAATCAAGACAAATCATGTTGTTTCTATTAGCCTCATCAACCAGCATGGGCCATCTCGTCTGGGCTGTCACCTCGTAAACATGTGCAGTGAATACAGACTAAAAGTACATGTTACAAATAAAATTGAAAATTATAAATTGCAAGCCAAATTGAAAAATGCAACAACAAAAAAAAAATGTGGACATTGTAGTACATATCCAAACATCCAACCACACACCCGCACACATCCACACCCACAGCGATAAGAGAGTTGTGACAATTTGTGCAGCAGCGATTTCAAAAAAGGCATACATACAGATGCACAAATTGTCACAATTGTGACATTTTGTGCAGTGGTGACATTTTTGTGCGGTAACAGGTGGACCTGGATTTGTTGACCGCGGCGGAGGGCCTAGGGCTGCGCTGTTTCGAGTAACCCTGGTTGCTTTGATTTTGTACAGGTTACCTTCGCGTCTACCCTCTGGTTTTACCCTTCTCTGGTACCTTGTGTACCCGACTTCCCCACCCTCACCTGCATATATTCTATGGTCTGTCATCCCTACCAGAGTCTGCAGTCGTGGGAAGGGTGCCAGTGGTTAATCAGTGTGAGAACACCCACAGAGGACTGGCTGCACCCGCTGCTCTGTCATCTCTGACCATGGAATGATGGACATTTCTTCCTGATCAGGTCATACTGGACATTTTGCTGTTAACGGATGACTGGAGATCTTGGCTAAATAGTGAAGTATTGTCATGAAGCCTTTTTGTACTGTTCAAATGTCAAATCTCTTTCTTGAAATTTGAACGCTCAAAATCTTTTAAGACAGTAGAGTCTGAAAATCTTTACAAATGGTAGTATGTTTCTCATTGTGTATTGTTGAAATCTTTATGGAAAAACCTCGGATTTTTTTTTTTTTTTTTTTTTTTTTTTTTTTTGAAAACCGTTGGAAATCTCTGCTGATTGTGGAACGCTGAAAAGCTTTCTTCATAGAAAAGCCTTCGAAATCTTTGCTGTTAGTGCGACGCTGCTCATTTTTTTTTGTTTGTTTTTTTTTTTGTTTTTTTTGTTTGTTTTTTTAATAGTAAAACCTTGAATTATGCTCACAGTGGAACATTTTAAGTCTCTTCAAGTAGCGGAACCTTGGAATTTATTTTGTTGTTGTTGTGAATGCAATACTGGATAATCCTTGCTGAAAGTAGATTTATGACGTCTTTTGGGAGTAAAAACCAACGAATTGATACAGAAAACAAAAACAATACTTGTCAACGTAAACACACACGCATACACACACAAACGCGAGCAATTTTACACACACACACACACACACACACACACACACACACACGTGTATGGGTTGGTGAACAAATTAATGCCAAGTCATCATGAGGCAAACCACCAATTAATGCCAAGTGATCATGAGGCAAACCACCAGAGGAGACACTGCATTGCTGCAGAGTTGCCTTGCAGATGTTCAGTGGTGTCTTTGGCAGGGAAGGCTACTCTGTCTGTCCAATGACAGTCCATGCACTTTGACAATACCAGTGACCCCAGTGGAGCACCACCACTAAGGTGTAGGCTTGGAGGGGAAATTGATACTAAGGTCACCATGTGAATATGTCAGGAAGGGCTACAGAATTGGGGACTTTTTTTTATGCTGATCGATGAGGACGAAGATGTTGATGAACAAATGGATGACCATGAGTCTGTCCTGATCCGAGCTGCGCATCTCTCCCTCCCAAGATATTCCAGTGAGGTAGAGATGTGTTGGATGACAAACTGATTTGAAACATTGTAGTCCTCCTTTGTAGTGCTGTTAGTGTAACGGTGAACCAATGAATCGCATCAAAGCCGTCTAGAAGCTATCATGCAAGAAAATGAAAGCAAAAAAAAAAAAAAAAACTACGGCTGAAAACCGCGCCTCAGTCGATTTGTTAACACGCACGCACACACACGCTAGCATGCACGCACATGGCCATAATAACTCTAAAACACACTTCAATGCCAGAATATCGGAGGCTTGTTCTCTCTCTCTCTCTCTCTCTCTCTCTCTCTCTCTCTCTCTCTCTCTCTCTCTCATATCCTTAGAATGTTGGAAAATGTGGAGTGTTGAGAACATGCGCAGTGGGGTATTTTGTCTCATCGATTCATCTTTCTATTTGTCTGCCCCCCCCCCCCCCCCCTCTCTCTCTCTCTCTCTCTTGAAAAGTTTAGTAGCAGCGGAAAACAAGAGCGTGGTCACAACGACACGTGGTCACAACGACATTTTGTCACAACTACGCATGGCCACATTGGCACTTGGTCACATAAGCATGTTGCCGTCTTTCTTCCCCCACGCTTACACGGGGTACTGACACACCCCGAATATTGACCCACGCGTGTAAGCTAGCGCGAGAAATGTTAATGCGTATCTGTTAGTGAACCAGGGGTGTGTGTGTGTGTGTGTGGGGGGGGGGGGGGGGGGGGGGGGGGGGAGGCGGGGGGGAGTAGGAGGTCCCTCTATTGAGAAGAGTCTAGAACTACATTAATTTTCGTCTAAACCCAACTGACTGTATATAGGAAATGGGAGGGGGTGTAAATATGCAGGCTAACCCAAATTTTCTTTTAAAAAGGCGGGTGTGCGTGTTGAGGGAAAAGGCAGAGAGAAAACCCTGAATAACCCTCTCTTGTTTGAAGGGTGGGGGGGGTGGGGTGGAGGAAGATTCCAGATAGTCCTAGATTGACCTTTTGGGGAGGGGAGGGGGGGGGGTAAATCCAGGCTAGCCGGCCCAACTTACCTCGGGGGGGGGGGGGGGGGGGGGTCCAACTGGGGGGGGGAGGGGGGGTAAGTGCTAATGAATCCTCGAATGACCCCAGGGGGTAAAAGCAGGCTAGTCCAGAGTTACCCCGGGGTAAGTTCCAGAGGGGGGGATAAGTACGGGCTGTTACACCGGGTCCGGGTGCACTACGCACACAGCCTTCAGTTTTGGAAGACCTGAGCTGAAAAGGGGCGTAAACCGAGGCCTAGTAGTAGACCTGCAGATACACGAAAAGAAAAGGAAAACGATGGGCAACAAGGATGTAGTCAATGGTGGTCGAATAATTCAAATCATTTTTGACTGCTGATCTTCTGTATCAACAAAACAAACGATCTTTCAGGATTTAAAAACGTGGACGTACACGAACGTTTTTTTTTTTTTTGTTTTGTTTCGTTTTGTTTTGTTTGTTTGTTTTGTTTTGTTTCGTTTTTTCATCTTGTTTTATTCAAAACAGATTTGGAACTGGCAACGCCTAGAGATTGAGGTATTGTTGGTAGAGACTTCAATTTTCGTAGACCTGAACTGAAAACCCGACGTTGATAGAGGCATAGAAGCAGACCTGTAGGTAGACGAAAAAAAAAAAATACCAAAAAAAAAAAAAAAACCACCAAACAAACAAACACGAAAAACCATGGTCAACAAGGATGCAGTTGAAGGAAGTAGAATAACACAAAATTTATATTTTTTGACTGCTGATCTTCTTTGTCTACTTAAAAACTATGTTTGAGGATGCTCAGAAGATTAAACAATGGGGTGGGTGGGTGGGGGGATAAATAAATAACAACAAAGAAAAATCTTCGACATTTCGTTCATAGACTGTCTTCAGGACTGATGATATCCAATAAAAGGCAAATAAATACGTATAGGCAATGACTAAAAAAAAAAAAAAGCATAGACGTGAACGGACAAATACACACACACACACACACACATATTCACTTACATCTTAGACACACACACACACACACACACACACACATATATATATATATATATATATATATATATATATAATGTGATAAGCCTTCATATCTGCAGTGGTAGATGATTCTGCCTAACTAACAGTATGTGCTTGAGTGGGTGAATGGGGAATAAATAAATGCTTCTCAAAATGAACCTTCAGCAAGCTTATAGTCTCCAAAGTGGGAGTCCATCTCCAATGGGGAGAAAGCTCACTAACATATAACTCCTGGTCAGATACCGGTATTTCGAAACCTGATTGTTTCATCCTCAGTGACCGCGGAAAGTGGTAATTTGACTCCTCTGCCTTTTCGGTTTAAGAAGAATGCTATACCAGAAAAAGGCTGGTGTGCAATACCATAGTGTGTTTGTTGAGTTTTCAAAAAAGCTAACTAAAGGTGCCACCTAAGAAGCAAAAGAAAATCATGAAAAGATCAAAACAAGCTACATTTTCTTGTGAAAAGTAGAAAATATAAAAAGATAGCCTCTTAAGACACAAGTGCTGAGGGCCAGTTCTTGGAATGAATCCGCAAGGGACTAAATTACAATGAAACAATAAATTCCAAGGATAAGTATTGACCGCAGATCTTCTGTGGGAAAAATGTTAAATGTCTCTGAGGTTTCTCATCAGATTTTAAACTAAAAAAAAAAAGAAAAGAAAAGCAGAACAAATATCAACAACGTTTCGGCCATAGACCGTCTTCAGGACTTGTGACATAAAAAGAAATACAAATAAATACGTATAAGAAATGTTGTATGAAAACATACACGCAAACGGACGATTACGTGTTTAAAGAGGTGTGTGTGTGTGTGTGTGTGTGTGTGTGTGTGTGTGTGTGTAATGGGGAAAAGAAAAGTTCGTGTCCAATCCCATTTCACCGCGAGGAAAAAGAGAGGCAGATAGAGGGAAAAGGCAAACAGAACCAGAGATGGAGAAAGAGAGAGAGTGGTAGATGAGGAGTCTTATTCTTGGAAGGCGGCACTTGAGGGTGTGTATAAGGGAAAAGAAGAAAAAGAAAGAAACGGGGGTGGAGGTGGGGGATAAGGAGCTGGCTGGGGAAACTCATATATATATATATACATATATATATACCTTCAAAAAACATTTGTTTTTTTTGTTATGCGGCAACCAATGATGGAATCTCACACAGCAGTGTGTAATCCAGCCTGTGTCAACTGGTAGTGCGCACGGGGGTCTTGGTGACCTCGTTACCCGCGCGGGATAAAAAGTGCAAAGTTGCGTTAACTGTGCCTGTTTTGCATCAAGCTTGCTGGCGACACAAGATGTGTAAAATGAAAAATTCTTTTTTCCCGTGCAAGAGCAGTCTCTCAAGTGAGTTTTATGCCCCTTCTTTTGGCTGTTTAAGCGCGGGGTTGGTTACTGTCAGCCCTTTTCTCACCATGCCACCACGAAGAAAACTTAGCACCTTTGACAAAACCAGGGCGATTGCGTGGATACAAGATGGCATTGCAAAGGCTGAAGTGGCGCGACGACTTGGTGTGCATCATTCAGTTATTGTTAGACTGAATCAGCGTTTTAGGGCGACCAACAGCGTTGAAGAAGAGGCCACGGTCAGGTCGGCCTAGGCAGACTACTCCCAGAGAAGATCGTTTCATCGAGAGGCAGGCCCTATTGCAGCGGGATACCACTTCCACCAGCATCCAAAGGCAGCTTCGTATGGCAAATAACACCATCCTCAGCCGTCAAGCCATACGAAAACCGTCTTCACCACTTCGGCCTCAGATCACGTCGCCCAGCTGTTCGACACACGACTGCTAGCAGCCCATAGGCTGGCTCGCCGAGCTTTCTGCCATCGTCATGTGAGATGGAACCAACAACAGTGGTCCCAGGTCCTCTTTCAGATGAGTCGCGGTTTAGTCTTGAACACAATGACGGCCGAACTAGAGTTTGGAGGCGTGTTGGTGAACGTTACATTGATGCAGCTGTTCGCCAGACCAGGGCCTTTGGGGGAGGATCTGTTATGGTATGGGGTGCCTTCAGCCTCCACCACAAGACACCACTCTACCATATTGATGGAAACCTCACAGGCATCCGCTATCGGGATGAAATCCTGGCGCCTTTCGTTGTTCCGACCATGCAACGGATAGGACCCATGGCAGTCTTCCAAGACGACAATGCTCGGCCACATAGGGCCCGGGTGGCCGAAAACTTCATTGTGCAGGCCGGCATCAACAGGATGATCTCCCGGCGTATAGTCCCGACCTCAATCCCATCGAGCATATGTGGGATGAGTTGGGGAGACGTGTGAAGGAGAACCATCCACCTCCCAGAGACCGCCAGGATCTCTTCCAAATGCTGCAACTGGAATGGCAGAGAATCCCTCAGAGGGTCATCAGAACACTGGTCAACTCGATGAGGAGTCGCTGCGTGGAATGTCTCGCCATGGCGGTGGCCACACCCACTATTGAAATGATTTTTGTGAACTGAACAGATTTTGCGAACTTTGATTTCGACCCATCCTCTGTTTAATTGTCTGTAAATCAACAACCGTTCATTCGATCCCAATGAAATTCAATGTACGTTGGAACAAGATAATGAATTAAATCTGTTCCCAATTTCAAAATCGTGGCTTTTATATTTTGGAAATTATGCGGGGTACATGTAAACTGTGCTTAACTTTATGTGACTAGTATATTATGCGCTACATGTGATGTTAATGAATATGCTATATATATATATATATAGTAATAAACAATATATGTATATGTATATATATATATATATATACATTAAAAGGAAACACAACGCACTTAATGTCATAATATTTTGCCAAATTTTCGGCCATGCGGCCTTCTTCTGGGGCTTGTTTATTGACAAGGTAAGAACGTCATAAGTATTGACGCATTGAACAAAGTTGTCATAGCTATGACGTCAGTGTTTCTGCCATTTAAAAGAAAAAAAAAAAATGGGGATTCAGAGATAAAATTGAAGATTGAGAAAGAAAAAGAGACGCCCACATACACGCACTACACACACACTCACACACACGCACTTACACACACACACACACACACACACACACACACACACACACACACACACACACACACGCGCGCGCGCGCGCGCGCGCGCGCGCATATCCACGTGTCTCTCTGCCACCGAGTCCGCCAGAGAACCAAGTGCCTCTGCCACAGGGACAATTCCATAACAGTATTTACACATATACACACACGTGCAGATCACATAAAGAATTCCACCCACACATCATGCACCACCCCTCCCGTAAGTTAACCAAGATTCCCCCATCTCCACTCTGCAAATCAGTGTCCATCGGAATCAAGGCCGTTGAGTCCCAAAGGATAAACTGTCTTTAGTTTATTCTTCCAGAAATCTTCTTCTCTGCCTTGCGGTTTTGTTCAGGCTGTGGACCTTTTCCACCACAATGCATCTCATGTTCTTCAGAGAGTGTTCAGGTAAGTTGAAATGATTGTTGAAATGAACACATGCACCTTTGTTCAACTTGATGTTAGACCTGTGCAGATAGAAGCGATCTTCAGTGTCAGCATAGTTTCACCCATGTACTGTGTGCTCTGACAGTTGGTGCAGTACAGCATGTAGACGATATTGCTGCTGTCACAGGACAGTCGATGACGGATGGTAAATGTCTCTCCTGTCTGCATACTACTGAATGTTCTGCTCTCAACTAGATGGTTTTCACAAATCACACAGTGTTCAGCTGTACATTTGAAGCATCCAGCATAGATGTCATCTGGAATCGGGAGAGCTGATGGCATGAGCAGATTTCTCAAAGACCGCGATTTTCTTTTGGCTAGTATGGGTGGGAAAGGCATAGCCTTCTGCATTTTCTGGCTCGTGTGGAGAAGAGGTTGGAGTTCTGCAAACCAAGACGGGAATGGGGATTAGAGGGGTTGTGAGTGACGATGAATGGAACTCAGTTGTGTTGCCTGTCTTCCATCTTATAGCTGAGAGTCTCGTGTCGGGGAACATGGCTGGCTTTGCTTTTTGCCTCCTGGATGGTCGCAGGACTGTATCCTCGCTGGAAGAAATCACGTTCCATATCCTGGCAACGAGACTGGAAGGTTGGCATGTCAGAACAGAGGCGGCGGAGGCGCAGGAACTGGGCATAAGGAATGTTTTTGATGGTATGGTAAGGGTGGCAGGATGAATGGGCCAAGTATGTACGAGCATCTATAGGTTTGGAATACAGGTCTGTGTACAGATAACCTCGCTTCAGATGGATGAAGATGTCCAAGAATGGCAGTGCTTCTTTAGAATAGTTCATAGTGAACTTGATGGTAGGGGTGGAACCGGTTCAAAAACTCAAAGGAACTCAAGGAATATGGTGGGATGGGGGGAAATTGGGGGAGGTGGTGTAGAGAGAAGGGGTGGGATGGGGAAATGGGGGGGGAGGTGGTGTAGAGAGAAGGGGTTGGAGGAGAGGTCGGGGGGGGGGGGGGGGGGAGTGAGGGCAAAGAGCTGGAATGATTCAAACTGAAAAAGTCACAGGCTGGACTTGAATCCATCAGGGATTGTGGTGCCAAGGCGAGAGATGATCCTGGACTCCATGAATTTTCTTTCTGGGCTGAGGAGTGGTTTTGCCCAAACAGCAGTGACGGAAATATGGGTTTGGCTGTGGCAATCAGCGTTGAAATGAATCCCCACTGGTGTTGGATGAGACGACTGGATGGCTCTGAGGTGTTCCACAAAGCGTTCGTTGAGGTACGATATGTTTCCCCAACGTACAACTTTGAACAGAGGCTACATCTCAGTACGTACACCAGGCTGGTGGACTGGCAGGTGAAATGGGATTGGACACTGAATTTTCCTTTTGGGCCAGTGATGCTGTTGATGTTGGCAATGAGGGTGTTTACAAGATTTAACAAAAGAAAAAAAAGACTGAAGCCTCTCCTTCAGTGTGTACCGCAAAACCTACCCACACCGACCAGTACCTACAGTTCGAAAAGCCACAGCCACTGGAACACAAACTCGGAGTGATACGCACCCTCACGCATCGGGCCAACACCATCTGCCCTACTCAGGATGCCAAAGACCAGGAACTGGAACACCTCAAACTGGTTCTCACCATATCAGGCTTTGAGAAGTGGGTATGGAACATCCCGCTAGCTAGCAAGAAGATCACACCGCATCCTGCCACCAAACAAGACCAAACCAGGCGTAAAGGACATGTCACCATCCCCTATGTCCGCAGTGTGACTGAAGCCTTGGGCAGGAAGATCAGGAAAACCGGCGTCACCGTACATCCCAAACCCATCAACACCATCCGCAGCCAGCTGGTCGCCCCCAAGGACAAAAATGACAAACTGGACAAGTCTGGAGTGATCTCTACCGAATAGACTGTCGTGACTGTGAAGAGAACGATGTCAGGGAAACTGAGAGAAACCTTCAAAAACGCTTGACAGAAACACAAAAGGGAATCATCGCCAGTAGGCGCCCACCTACATGCCCAGCAACAACATCAGTTCGATTGACAACATCAGCGTTCTCGACCGTGACAATAGATGGTTTCAGCGTGGGGCGAAGGAGGCTAAACATATTGTGCCGCCAACAACCCCACACTCAACCGGGACCGGGGCAGACACACCTTGCCATCGGTGTACAACACCCTCATTGTTCAGTCACATGACCAGGGTTCGACCCGTGGTCGTGTGCACTGAACTCCAGTTCACCCAGTAGCCACACCACCGCTGAAGAAGACGGACGGAGGTCTGTCGAAAGCTCCAAGTAAGTGCTATTCCTAGCTGAGTGACCTGTTTAAATCCGGTTGTCATTAAGAAAAAAAAGAAGACACGGGTGTTTTGGTGTCTGAGCGTCTTCAGGACTGATGACATCAAATGAAAGAGAAATAAATACCTATTAGCAATGACTTGTAAAAACATAGACGTGAAGGGGACCAATACGTGTTTTGTATATCATTGTCTTATCCAAAAGAGATTTAAGACAGGAAACTCCATGAGAGTGGGGTATCGTTAATGAGACTTCAGTTTTCGTATAGCTGAGCTGAAAAGGGGGCGTTGACAGAGGGGTAGTAGTAGACCTGTAGGTAGACGGAAAGAAAACGAAAACGATGGGCAACACGGATGCAGTCGAAGGTGGTAAAATAATACAAATGATTTTTGACTGCTGGTTTCTGTGTCAACTATACAAACTATTTTTGAGGTTGCTTTGAAGAATCACCAATAGAGAACAAACAAACAAAAATCTTCGACGTTTCAGTTGTAGCCCCGTCTTCTGGACTGATGACATCAAATGAAAGAAAAATAAGCACATATAGGCCTGTAGGCAATGATGTTTGAAAACAGTGACGTAAACGGACGAATACGTGTTTTGTATATCCTATTTTATCCAAAACAGATTTGAGATAGGCAACGCCAAGAGGCTGAGGTATCATTGGTAGAGTCTTCCGTTTTCATAGACCTGAGCTGAATATGGGCGTTGACAGAGGGATAGTAGTAGACCTTACGTAGACGAAAAGAAAACGAAACCGATGGGGAACACAGATGCAGTCGAAGATGGTAGAATAATACAAATAATTTGTGACTGTTCGTCTTCTGTGTCAACAACAAAAGCTGCCTTTGAGGATGCTTAGAAGATTTAAATGTAGGGAAAACAAACAAGCAAAACCAGAACAAATATCTACGACGTTTCGATCACAGAACGTCTTCAGAAACTGATGACATCAAACGAAAGACAAATAAATACGTATAGGCAATGACTTATAAAGAAAACATACACATACACGGAGGAACACACAGTTTGCTGCGAGTGTGGCATAGCAGTGGACACTGAGGGAGAGCTGGCAGACCTCCTTTGAGGGACACTGATATGAGAGGTCAGTGTCAGGCGACGCAGCGATCCTTCCAGCCATGCGGGTGACGGCGGGTCTAGCCTGTGTTGCCAGGGATGGCTTCTGGAGATGTGGGGCGATCGGCGATGGAGCGCTGCCCGACTGCAATCACCGTGCCCTGGGATACCGTGTTCTGAGCCTTGCAGACATGGGGACTCTCCTTCTGGGGCTTGGCTGAAAAATTGCCCTCTGGGCTACAGTCTGCGTGTACTCACCGAATATTAGGGTCTTGTGCAGCGCTCGAGCGACTTTCGTCCTGCTCCCTCTTTGAGACGGCCTCACGCAGCACAGGTCCATCGCCATCCGAGCACGATGACCTGGGGAAAAGAAGAAGCGAAACACACCGGCGCCTATCGTCGCCCGACCAACGGGCGAAGTTGAACTGAATGTTCAAGAGAAATCAGAGCTCGGAGAGTGAAATACGATGGCCCCCACACGCAACTCGCCTGTGACAACAGTTGGCACAGTACAGAAGATGCAGACCTAGGTCTGCAAGTGCTCCGTGTCCTTAACGGCAAACTCATCCACGAACGAAAGGAACACGTGTTTACCATATCTTCTCTTCTGCTAAAACAGATTTAGAATAGTAGTTGAAAATAAAAAAAAGAAGCAGGGAACATAAAAAGAAGTAGGGTAACTCTCTGCTCCCATAAGAAAACCTAACACAGAGTAACTACTTTATTCGAGACTGACATGGCTTTTTAAACTCGAATAAATCAGACAAATACGAAAACACTCTAATAGTGGGGGGCGCAAAAACAAGCGCACGCCGTCATCACAGCAATGACTTGGCAAAGATTTGAATTTAAGGCCGGGGGGGGGGGGGGGGGGGGGTGTAAAGAAAATAGGAACATAAAATTAAGAACATACATTATAAATATGAAAATTCTGCTCTGGTTGCACGAGGGAACCATCACAATCCCTCTTGAAGGAAGATCTATTTATATTGCCTGCTCCTAGGCCTACTGTCCGCTGAGTCGTATTCATCAGAGAGACAGGGCTGATTGTGTCTGTTCTCCTGGCGTCAAATAGAGACACACCACAGTCCATAATACTGTGGTGTTCTCGCCACCAAGGGTTCAAAATAGAATCCAACAGCACCCCAAAGCAGCCAGCGAAGGGTAGTAAATGAAACCAAAGAAAAGTGTGGGGAGGAAAAAAAAGTTGCTGAAAAACTAAAGACATTATGCAAACAGTATAAAATGTAGGGGGACAATCTTTTAAGCCTACACTTGAAGATCCACCCAAGGATGCAAGGGAGATCAAACGACAAACACAAACACGGACAGAAACAAATGCAAATAACCTCGATTTAACTGAAACGAAGTTTGAAAATAAAATCAGGCAGGGAACCGTAAACAATAAACAACAAACAAGTAGAAAGGTCTAGGAGCAGACAATACAAATAATAAATACGTATAGGCAATGACGAATAAAACAGGCACGTAATCCGATGAATACGTATTTTGATATATCTTGATATCACCTTTTACCCAAAACAGATTTAAGATAGGCAAAGCCAAGAGACTGGGGTATCGTTAGTAGAGACTTCAGTTTTTGTAGAGCTGAGCTGAAAAAGGGCGTTGACAGAGGGATAGTACGTAGTAGACCTGTAGGTAAACGACAAGAAAACGAAAACGATGGACAACAAGGATACAGTCCAGGGCGGTAGAATAAAACAAATTATTTTTGACTGCTGAGCTTCTGTGTCAACAATAGAAACTATCTTTGAGGATGCTTACAAAATTAAGCAATAGAAAAAAAAAAGACGGAACAAAGATGTTCCATGTTTTGGTCATTGACCGTCTTCAGGGCTGATGATATCCAATGAAAGCCAAGCAGATACGTATACATTCAATGACGTGCAAAACGTGGACGTAATCGACGAATATGATTTGTAGATATTGTTTCCTCCGAAACAGATTTTAGATAGGCAACGCCGCGAGTCTGGGGTATTGTTGGGTAAAGGCCTCAGTTTTCGAAGTCCTGAGCTGCAAAAAAGCGTTAACAGTAGCACAGTAGTAGACCTGTAGCTAGGCGAAAAAAAAAACAAAACGAAAACGATGGGTAACAAATATACAGTCAAAGGTGGTAAAATGATTTTTTGATTGCTGATCTTCTATGTCAACAATACAAACTATCTTTGGGTAGGTCAGAAGAGTTAACGATTAAAAAACAGAACTCCTCGATGTTTTGGTCAGAGACGTTCAGGACTGATGACATCAAATGAAGACAAATATATACGTATAGGTAATGACATAAAAACATAGATGTAAACTGACCAACACGTGCTTTGTATATCTTGTTTCAAGCAAAACTAACTTAAGATCCATAGACCATCTCCGTGACCGATTACATACATCAAACAAAAGACAAATACGTAGACGTAAAGGGTCAAATACGTGTTTTGTATATCTTGTTTTCGCCAAAACAGATTTAAGATAGGCAAAGCCAAGAGACTAAGGTATTGTTGGTAGAGACTTCAGTTTTCGCACAGCTGAGCTGGAAAAGGGCGTTATAGAGGCGTGGTAGTAGACCTGTAGGTAGATGAAAAGAAAAACAAAAACGATGGGCAACAAGGATAAAGTCGAAGATGATAGTATAATAGAAATGATTTTTGACTGCTGATCTTCTGTGTCAACAGTGGAAACTATCTTTGAGGATGCATGCTTAAAAGATTCAATCTCTCTACACCCAGTCCCTTTTATTTCCCCATCCCACCATCTTTATATTCACACCTCATTTACATAAATAACATACTTACAACATATTTATAGTGTGTACTATACACACCCAAACACCATATCCACCATCCAGGCAAGCATACTCATAGACACATGCAGACAATCCATATGCATCCATCTTTACCCCCTCACTCCCGCGGGTTTCTTTATTTCCCCTCCCCCCCCCCCCCCCCCCCCCCCCCCCCCCCCCCCCCCAGCACGTCCTTCCAAGCATAAGACTCCTCCCCTACCTTTCTTTTTCTCCGTTTCCCCCCCCCCCCCCCCCCCCAGCTACTGCCTCCCTTTTTTCCCTCTACCACCCACCTCTCTTTTTCCTTTCTTTCCCAATTACACACACACACACACACACACACACACACACACACCACACACACACACACACCTCTTTAAACACATGTTCGTCCGTTTACGTATATGTTTTCATTCGTCATCGCCTAATCGTATTTATTTGTCATTCATCTCAACAGTCCTGAAGACGGTCGGTGACCGAAACGTCGAAGTTTTTTTTTTTTTTTTTTTTTTTTTTTTTTTTAATTCCTATTCCTAAATCTCCTGAGCATCCTCAAAGATAGTTCGTATTGATTCAGGTGATGTCTGTTTCGTCTTCCAGTGGCGCCGCATGGAGTTTGGATCAGGTAAGACCGTGGATTGCAAAGTTTCAGAACTCGTGCTGGACTCGTCCCACTTGTTCTCTCCATCAAGCTTTTGATGGACGGCGTCCTCCAGGCTGGAGCTCAGGTAAGTTGCATGCTTCATGTCGGTTGTTGAACTAACGCTGGTTGGCGTTTTTTCACTTTTCAACTCTCTCTCTCTCTCTCTCTCGATGACTTTCTTCTTGTGCTGAAGCCAAGGTTCCTGATTTTCAGGAAGAGTTGGAAGACGGCTACGTCAACGACGTCCCATAGCCTATTGCGAAGGACTGCAGCCAGTAGTGGTCGAGAGAGCTGATCTGTGAGCCAACAAGGCTAGGAAGGGATAATCTTCCGAGCAGATTTTCTTCGCCTCACCAGCTGCACGCTCCGCCTTCCCGTTAGCCCTGGGGAAAATGCAGAGAGCTGGTGATATGTCTGAATCCTGACTAAGGAGCAAATGTCTGGAATTCAGCACCGATGAACCGGCGACCATTGTCTATCACTAGCAGTTCAGGTATACCATGATGTGTGCAAACATGATTTTCATTTTTTCCCATCACAACACTGGTAGTGATTCAAGGAAGATGGCCGATTTTCAGGTACCTTGAAAAGTAGTCAGTTACAACAAGGTATTGTTGGCCTGGAAACTCAAACAAGTCGGCTGCTACCTGATGAAATGGACGATCAGGAAGCGATGTAGCAAGCACTGGCTTCTTTTTTTTGTTGTTGGCTGGTTTTTCTTCACAAAACTTTGAGTTTTGAATAGTGCTTGTGATGGCATGGAAGAGTCCAGGCCACCACACAGAATATGCTGCACTTTCACGGTATCCGGGTCATGTCGACATGATCTTCGTGGGTCCTATTCAGGATAGCGTTTTGCAGTTTCTGTGGAATCACAATGCACTGACGTTTAGTTAAAAGGTCCTTGTTGATGCTCAGTTCGTTCCTGAAGGAAAAGAATTCACGGGCCTCGGGATCAACTTTGACTGATGGATTCTGGCCATCCAGCTGCTGTGTAGGTCATGACAGTGTTCAACCTCTTGTCTTTAGCTGTCTCACTTGTGATTTCTTCAAGCTTGCCTTCCGACGTAGGCCACGTTTCGCGGATCCTGTAGATGTGTACGTCACACATCGTCTTCCTTTGCAAGAGAAACTGTGTCTACGCAAATAGAACTATCTTCTTGAGCACTCCTGGACAAGGGCGTCAGCTACTACAAGATGTGTTCCTGGTGAAACTCTGCTTACGGGTTGAATCTCATCAACCTGATCAACAATCTCCGGCATGGAAGTGGAGTGTCATGGAAATCCTTCTTGTTGATGAGAGGGATGAGGGGCTTGTGGTCTGTCTCAAGCTTGAATGACTCGAGCCCAGCCAAGCATCTCTCAAACAATCTTTCACAGGCCCAGACTACTGCAAGGCGCTGGTTTGGGGAAAACTGTCGAACCTTTCATTTTGTAAAGATCTTCAATGTTTGGCATGATATAACGTTCTCTTTTCATTGCTGTGTTGAGGTTTTTATTTATTTATTTATTTATTTATTTTAGATCAGTACAGATACGAAGTACCAACAGCTCCTGAGTTTCTGATAATTGTCACCTGTCTATGGTCTCTGATTTCTTCGATGATGTTCTTTTTCATTCTCTTCAGTTCAGCTTTCACTTTGTCAAGAAGCAGAATAGGAGGTCACTTGCTGTACAAGACCAGTTTGACTGGCTGCAGTACGTCCAAAGAGCTTATCAGTCTCTGAATCAATGACAAATATTTTGAGTTTGTCGTCGTCAACGGCCTTTGCAGGTTGTTTTGCCTCCTGGACTACGACGTGGCGCATTCGTAGGTTGAAATGTAGGACGAGTCGATTGTATTCCTTGAGTGATAAGACTGACACATCTGCACCTGTATCAGTATTTTTTGCAAATATACACATTTACATACCAAGGACGAACGTCAATGTCAACTGCGCCTAAAAAGTCTGGGGTTTTTTTGTTTGTTTGTTTTTTTTTCCCCTTTTTTATCGACTGCATTCACATCAGGATGAGGCTAACGACACACAGAAGAAAAATTTCCGTATTTTCCGCAGTTATGGCAACTTTGCCGGGAGCAGGGTACTCTAGTCTGTTGCGATGAGGCTGCTTTGTTGTGACTTCTGACTTGTCGTTGATGTTGTGGCCACTTCCAGTACTATGACAACTGATGGAGCTACCTTTGTTGTGACCATCTCTGCCTTTGAAAGAAAGTGAGAACCACCTCTGCTGCTTTGACTTCTATGGTGACGACCACCTCTGCTGCTTTGACTTCCATGGTGACGACCACCTCTGCTGCTGTGACTTCTATTGTGACGACCACCGCTGCTGCTGTGACTTCTATGGTGACGACCACCTCTGCTGCTGTGACTTCTATTGTGACGACCACCTCTCTGCTGCTTTGACTTCTGTTGTGACGACCACCTCTGTTGCTGTGACTTCTATTGTGACGATCACCTCTGCTGCTGCTTTGACTTCTGTTGTGACGACCACCTCTGTTGCTGTGACTTCTGTTGTGACGATCACCTCTGTTGCTGTGACTTCTATTGTGACGATCACCTCTGTTGCTGTGACTTCTATTGTGACGACCACCTCTGTTGCTGTGACTTCTGTGACGACCACCTCTGTTGCTGTGACTTCTATTGTGACGACCACCTCTGCTGCTGTGAGTTCTATTGTGACGACCACCTCTGCTGCTTTGATTTCTATTGTGACGACCACCTCTGCTGCTTTGACTTCTGTTGTGACGACCACCTCTGCTGCTTTGACTTCTGTTGTGACGACCACCTCTGCTGCTCTAACTTCTATTGTGACGACCACCACGGACACTGTCCACTGCTGGATCCGAGTGTCCCCTTCTTTGCTCATGAAGCTGTGGCTTCACTTGTTCATGTTGGCGTGCACGTGTGATGACTTGCTGCAGTGTAAATTCTGGCTGGAGTTGGAGGTTTTCTGACAGTTCTTTATCACGCAGTCCTATCACAAGTCTGTCACGAATGATGCTATCTTTATCAGGAAAATCAGCAGGTTCAGCTAATTCATAGAGCACACAAGCAAAACTGTCAACGTTTTCGCCAGCACCTTGCATTTTCTGGTGATAAATCGTCCGCTCATGAATCAGATTCACTTTTGCCATGAAGCGTTTGTTGATCAGTTCAATGACGTCATCAAACGTCGTATCAGGAGGATCCACTGCCGGATTTCCATTTCTGTGAATAGAGTAAGTGCTGTGAATGTTCCCAGCATCTCCTGCCATTGCATAGATAAATGCACTGACTTAAACTTCGAAAGATTCACTTGCTAGTTTTGATGCCGTTCTGTAACGCGGGAACCGTTCACGCCATGTTGGCCAGACCTCTGGTCTTCAAAAGTCAGAATTATCTGGTGGTTTGAAAGACATGACTATTTTCTTGAATTAACATCCTTCACGGTCTGTCTCTAGACAGTATAAGCTTATATATGCTATGGTTCCAGAGATCAAAGCAAGTGTTGAAAGCAAGTCAACAGAAGTCTTACAGGCTGTGAAGTTATGCCAGCAAAACGATTCCAAGAAGAGTCAAATAGACAAGCACAAAACAACACATTCTGAAGAAAAAGAAACAAAAGAAGTACTCATCACAGCTTCACCATTCATCAAAATGAAAGAAAACAATAAGCAAATCAATACGGGCTGGTACACCCATGGGGATGCTATTTTAAGGCTGTTATGAGTTTGCATCCTGTAGTCTGATTTAACTCTGTTCAGGAGCAGTTATATCCCTTGATATAATGGAGTGTCCTGTGCATACCTGTACCCATCGTCAACACAGCGCAGGCCTCCAAGGGTGGTACAGGACTGCTCAAAAGCGGGTGAAGACAGTGCTTGCTTCTGGGGGTCTCCCCAGCACCTTCGGGGCGTTTCTTTTTCTTCTTTGCCTTAACTAGGCTGACCCTGGAGAAAGGTCCAGTGACGGTGAGGAAAGACCCACTGACCACAGGGAAAGTCATGTTGACAGTGGGAAAGACTACAACTTTGGATTCTCTCTTGAGGGCACAGAAGACCGTATGTCGAAAGCTTGGCTGTGTCTGGAGTGGCACTGTCTTCATCTGTCCGTGGGCAGGGGTGGTTTGGGTCTGTGGGGTGTGCTCGGCAGCTGGAGGGTGGTGTCTTTTGCCGGTGGGACTCTGCAGTCATGAAATACAGGCTGGGTACACCCATGGGGATGCTACTTTAAGGCTGTTATGAGTTGCATCCTGTAGTCTGATTTACCTCTGTTCAGGAGCAGTTATGTCCCTTGATATCTTAATGGAGTGTCCTGTGCGTGCCTCCAACCATCGTCCAACACAGCGCAGGCCTCCAAGGGTGGTACAGGACTGCTCAAAAGGCGGGTGAAGACAGTGCTTCTCTGGGTCCTCCCCAGCACCTTTGGGTGTTTGTTTTTCTTTTCTAAGAAGTGTCAAATAGACAAAAAAAACCACACATCAACACATTCTGAAGAAAAAGAAACAAAAGAAGTACTCATCACAGCTTCACCATTCATCAAAATGAAAGAAAAACAATAAACAAATCCCAAACAATGAACAACTCAAAAAACCAAACAATAGATCAAATTACAGACACACACACGCATCTCTGACGTCAGCTCATCCCTGTCTCAGAAAAAAAAAAAAACAAAAAAACTTGCGTCATTACACGAAAAGGTCAGGACGTTGATCAAAATCATGAAAACTCGCGTGCCGAACATGTCACCATCAAATAGCAACGCATCAGCCTCCTCCCTTTCCGACACAAGCTCCTTGTCAAATATTGTAACTGCCCATGACTCCACGTTAAAAAGAGTTAATGCCAACCGACTTGGAAGATCGTACGCCTTTCAAGTGAAGTAAAAAAAAAAAAAAAAAAAAAAAAAAAAAAAAAAAAAAAAAAAAAATTGTCAACTATTTCTGATGTTGAGCGACTTTTCAAGACATGAGCGAAACCGACGCAGCGAGTCTGCATTGTGGAATAAACGACTTGAAACGAGACGTTCCATCAAATGTAGCCACAACACGGTCCGACGGCATCTCCCGATTATCAAAGGTCCATCCAGAAATGAAGATCATCGTAAGCAGTGTTGCTGATTCTTATCACTGAAAGACCATGATGCCAAAAGCGAACTTTTTAATGCTCAGTTGTCTTTTTGACTCCAAAGTCATACCAGTGCATCATTCACTCTTCCGACTCTGGTACCTGCGAGTGGCCCTGCATCCAAGTGCCCCGGGGTGATGCAGAGCTCGCTGGCAATGTGGGCAGGCATATCCATCATTCGGATTGATCTTTAATATAAAGGAGCTTATCAAAACTTGAAATGTATACTTGACTTCACTGGTAGCCGACTGCGCACTGGGCTGTTCTTTCATTGTTTCGCCAGTACTTAAGTCTGCCAGTATCTTGTATGTAATCGAAAGGCACAAAGCGTCGCTGTATCTTGTATCTAATCTAACGGCACAAACTGTTGCTGTTTCTTGTATCTAATCTAACGGCACAAACTGTCACTGTATTTTGTATCTAATCTAACGGCACAAACTGTCACTGTATCTTGTATCTAATCTAATGGCACAAACTGTCGCTGTATCTTGTATCTAATCTAACGGCACAAACTGTCGTTGTATCTTGTCTCTAATCTAACAGAGGAAAATTGTTGCTGTATCTTCTATCTAATCTGGCGGCACATATTGTTGATGTATTTCGTACCTAATCTGATGGCACAAACTGTCACTGTATTTTGTATGTAACCTGATGGCACAAACTGTCGGTGTATTTTGTATGCAATCTGATAGCACAAAGTATTGATGTACCTTGTATCTAATCTGACGGCATAAATTGTGGGTGTATCTTTTATCTAACTGGCGGTACAAATTGTCGCTGTATCTTGTATTTAATTAGTGGCACAAATTGTCACTGTATCTTGTATCTCATTAACGGCACAAATTATCGCTGTATTTTGTATCTAATTAATGGCATAAATTTGGCTGTATCTTGTATCTAATTAACGGCACAAATTGTCACTGTATCTTGGATCTAATTAACGGCATAAATTGTCACTGTATCTTGTATCTAATCTACACAAACAGTTACTGTATCTTGTATCTAATTAACGGCACAAATTGTTACTGTATCTTGTATCTAATTAACAGCACAAATTGTTACTGTATCTTGTATCTAATTAACGGCACAAATTGTTACTGTATCTTGTATCTAATTAACGGCATAAATTGTGGCTGTATCTTGTATCTAACTGATGGTACAAATTATCGCTGTATCTTGTATCTAATGAACGGCATAAAGTGTGGCTGTATCTTGTATCTAACTGATGGCACAAATTGTGTGCTGTATCTTGTATCTTAATTTCACGGCACAAATTGGTGCTGTATCATGTATCGAATTTGACGGCACAAATTGTCGCTGGGATATCTTTATACCTAATCTGACGGCACAGATTGTCGCTCTATCTTGTATCTAATCTGATGGCGCAAATTGTCCAAAAACGAGTAACAGCTTACACCCCCCCCCCCCCCCCCCCCCCCCCCCCCCCCCCCCCGTCACTTAGCGAAAAGTGTGCTGGTGGCCCCGGGCAACGAAGTTCCCTCCACGACCAGCGAAGGTGAGTGGAGTCGGGTCACGAGAGCAGCGAACTCTCCGGACAGCTGCTCTTGGTTCTGCGTCTCAGCTCCTTGTGTCTTCCAGTGCGATTCTTCTTCTTTAGGCCCCTTCTTGCCTTCCACCCCTCGAATAGCGGCACGGCCCGACCGATGGTTGAGTCCATTTCGCTAGTTGGAAGGCCCCGATTGGCCGACCACGATTGCTCAGGCAGGCTGGGTGCTAGCCCCACGTGTAGGGCGAGACCGACTGGCACGAATACACGTGCTTACCGTGAGACGTAAAACGTACTCACCCAAACGAGTCCTACGCGCATAAGCTGGGAAGCTGAAAGAAGAAGACAAGAACAAGTAGTCTGGCCACACAAATGTTCTTTTCTTATGTAGTCGGTAAGGAGTGAGGAAAAAGAAAAAAAAAAAAATGTCACGGTCGAACCTGACACGTGACAGTCTGTCTGTCTGTCTGTTTCTCTCTCTCTCTCTCTCTCTCTCTCTCTCTCTCTCTCTCTCTCTCTCTCTCTCTCGTATAAATGTGAAAAATCTTGGTGCCATCGAGGGAGATTTTGAAGAAACGTGAGGTAGGGCACCGGGGCAATAGAACATCTGATAGCACATCTACATGAATATGGGTAGCACATCTACATGAATATTGGTAGCACATCTACATGAATATTGGTAGCACATCTACATGAATCTTGATAGCACATCTTCGTGAATATGATAGCACATCTACATGAATATTGGTAGCACATCTACATGAATATTGGTAGCACATCTACGTGAATATTGGTAGCACATCTACATGAATATTGGTAGCACATCTACATGAATATTGATAGCACATCTACATGAATATTGATAGCACATCTATATGAATCTTCGTAGCACATCTACATGAATCTTGATAGCACATCTACATGAATCTTATAGCACATCTACATGAATACTGGTAGCACATCATCTACACCTACATGAATACTGGTAGCACATCTACATGAATACCGGTAGCACATCTACATGAATATTGATAGCACATTTACATGAATCTTGGTAGCACATCTACATGAATATTGACAGCACATTTACATCAATCTTGATAGCACATCTACATGAATATTGGTAGAACATCTACATGAATCTTGGTAGCCCATCTACATGAATCTTGATAGCACATCTACATGAATATCGGAAGCACATCTACATGAATACTGGTGCGTGCACGTGTGTGTGTGTGTGTGTGTGTGTGTGTGTGTGTGTGTGTGTGTGTGTGTCCGTGCGTGCGCGAGTGTGTGTATTGGGGGCGGGGGGAGGAGGGGGCGTGTGTGTGTGTGTGTGTGTGTGTGTGTGTGTGTGTGTGTGTGTGTGTGTGTTTGTGTGTGTACGTGCGTGCATGCGTGCCTGTGGGCATGTGATTGTGTATGTGTGTTCTTGTATGAAAACGTGTGTCAGTGCGTATGCTTCCATTTGCACCTGTGAGTGATTGTGTGCGAGCGTTCTTACACGTGTTCCTGTTTGTGGTATGTGTGCGGAAGCGTAGGCGTATGTACGTGTTTTTGCGCGCTGAAGACTTGTGTGCTGAAGTCTCGTGCGCTGAAGATTTGTGTGCTGAAGTTTTGTGCGCTGAAGATTTGTGTGCTGAAGATTTGTGTGCTGAAGACATGTGCGCTGAAGATTTGTGTGCTGAAGTGCTTGTGCGCTGAAGATTTGTGTGCAGAAGACTTGTGTGCTGAAGACTTGTGTGCTGAAGTCTCGTGCGCTGAAGACTTTGTGTGATGAAAAATTCTGCGCTGAAGACTTGTGCGCTGAAGATTTATGTGCTGAAGACTTGTGCACTGAAGATTTGTGTGCTGAAGACTTGTGCACTGAAGATTTGTGTGCTGAAGACTTGTGCGCTGAAGATTTGTGTGCTGAAGACTCGTGTGCTGAAGACTTGTGTGCTGAAGTCTCTGCGCTGAAGACTTGTGTGATGAAAAATTCTGCGCTGAAGACTTGTGCGCTGAAGATTTGTGTGCTGAAGACTTGTGTGCTGAAGACTTGTGTGCTGAAGACGGTAGCATGGATTCCAGCCGAGTCCTGCAGGAATTTCCACAGCTGCCCTCTGGCGCCCGTTACCATGAGGAACAGCGTCAGCACACCATGGCTGTGTGTTACAGAGGGATATTGGCGTGATATCCTTGCGAGTGTGACAGCATCTCTGAGCATCTGCAACGGTTACTGTTTCCCCCTTTTTCTGAAGTCAAAACACACACACACACACACACACACACACACACACACACACACACACACACACACACACATATATATATATATGTGTGTGTGTGTGTGTGCGTGCGTGTGCGTGAATGTGTGTGTGTGTGTGTGTGTGTGTGTGTGTGTGTGTGTGTGTTTGACGACAAAGGAGAATTCAGCTCTTGTTCCCGAGCCCCTAAGTGGGCTTCATGCTGACCGAAATGATTTGCAAGTATGATTTGCAAGTATGATTTGCAAGTAAGTTCTGGTCCTTCAATGAATCCATACGGACAGAGAGAAAGTAGACTGTTGACAAGCTCAAAGTCTTTAATTGCCGTAGATGGTGCACAGATCAACACTTACTAAAACCATCGCATCGGTCCCAAAACAGGAACGTTTCTCTCGCAAACCCCTTTGCTTTCAGTTTTCTCTCTCCCATCGTCACTCCCTCAAGTATCTATGGATCATGGAATGAAAAGTTCAAGAACTACGAGTGGCTACACCGATCAATAATCATGGAGAACTGGAATGTAATAAGAATTATTGCGTTGCTCGTCCAAACAAAATGCACGGAATTTTCCAGAAGCATCGAGTACTATCACATGTTATAGCTAATAAAACTGCTGAGAACATTCAAAAGAACATTCTCTGCAAACTTCTGGAATCTTCTGCATTGTTCTAGTTGTGTCAAGAGACCTCGGGAATCATTACGCAATTGTGCTTACGTCATTTGGTAAACGTACGTCACATAAACTTCACACGTATGAAGCAAAATCTACGGTGTGGAGATCTGAACTGACTGTTGATAATCACAAGTAAAATCGAATGTTTTGTAACACTACTACCCCCCCCCCCCCCCCCCCCCCCCCCCCCAACAAACTGAGGAAAACTGAAAGAAAAGGTCGCTTTCAATTCAAACACCAACATTACAAAATGTGTTCTCGGATTTCAATGAAGTGATCACGTTTTTCACTTTTACAGGTGGCTTCTTCAGTCAGCTCCAGCACGGTCAATGACCATGATGCACTCCTTTGCGAGTAAATTTCCGGCTGCATTTGGTTTATCTGGATAGCATAGACCACACGCGGGCCATGCTTAAAAGGATACGATTTATTCCATAAGCTTGAATCTCCTGCCATGTTCAGCTATCCCGCAGCGCCCTCTCGTCACAATCAGGGGCAACAACCACCAAAACCAATTGTAACTCTAAACTACTATCAACTGTACACGGCACCATCTGTCGATCTTACAATTGTAGCAACGTTTCTGCCCTTAATAAAGCCCACTTCAACAGCGTTTATCAGTTGGTGTGTTACTTTGTTGAATCTTCGGCTGACACTTCAGGTAAAAATTTTGGATTAGAAATTAGTGTAATGAGTCTCCTGTGGCGTAGTAGTTCTCTGTCGAAATCTTTATCTTTGTGTAGTAAAGTTATCATTCTTGCTGTAATATGTTAGAAAACTGCCTGTCTAAATACAGGTACTGTGACAGATTCTGATATTATTTTGGCCAGTTTACGCCAAAAGATTTACAGAACTTCCACAGTAATACCATCACTGCCAGAAGCAGAGCCATTTCTTATTTCGTTCAGTGATTTCCTACTTTCTCCGATGAGATCATCCCTTCATATCAGTCAGTTTCGTTTTTTTTTTTCTAGGCGTGGATATGTTTCATTTATCCAAAAAAGGAAAAAAAAAAGAGAGAAATTGAAAGAAGTGAGAGAGAGAGAGAGAGAGAGAGAGAGAGAGAGAGAGAGAGAGAGAGAGAGAGAGAAAAGCTGCTTCTGTAACATTGTTGGAGTTGTAGGTTGATTGCTGAGATTTCTGTAGAAAGATACCTGTTTCTTGTAGTATGTCATTTTAATCAGTTATGAGCTCTCTCTCTTTGGTCTTCTCCAGGGAAGAAGACAAACAACATTCAAGACAAACACGACGCGTTTGTACCTCATTGGTCTTCTCCAGGGAAGAAGACCAACAACATTCAAGACAATGGAGACGACCTGCATTTTTGCCTTTTGAAACTCAAAGCCCTGTTTTTTAAGATAACGACGGGCTTATTTGTTCTGTCCGTTTTAAAGACAAATCAAACAGGCAGCAGCGTAACTAAAATCATGGCAAAATACAAAAAAAAAAAAAAACCACAAAAAAACAAAAAACCAAAACAAACAAAAAAAAAAAAAAGAAATGGCGCAAAGGTAGGTGTAAGACAACGGTGATTTAATGGGTAATAAGAGACTAGTGAATTTTTGACTACGCTGTCCACTACAGATTTGCCACCGTCAGACTTAAAAGGACACTGACCAGTACTGCCCAGCTGGCATCAGCAGAAGACCAACAGACTGACTGACCGATGGGCACGTCGTATGTCTGTTGTTGGCAGTGTCTATGGAGGACGCGTTTGTTCAAAATTCATTTATCCGTTTGGTATTCTGTATTAAGTCGGCGTCACAGTGTACATTTTTTGTTGTTGTTGTTGTTGTTGCTGTTGTTGTTGCTCATTTTCCTTTTACTTCAGTGGCTTAGTTTGGAATAAATCCTCCTCTGCAAAACTTGCTTATGCACTCTGTTTCGTGTTCAGTATGCACGTTGAAAGGTTTGCCTAGGGAAGTGATGTATCTGTATGAACGTGTACGCACGCATAGACAGACAGACAGACAGATAGATAGGTATATATATATATATATATATATATATATATATATATATATATATATATATATATATATATATATATATATATATATATGTGTGTGTGTGTGTGTGTGTGTGTGTGTGGGCGCGCGCGCGCACGCACGCTTGCGTGAATGCGTGCGTGAGTGCGTGAGTGCGTGTGTGTGTGTGTGTGTGTGTGTGTGTGTGTGTGTGTGTGTGTGTGCAAAGACAAAGCCATGACGCTTTGATGGGGATCCGTGTGACGGATCCGCAACAAAAGAACAGATCCAGGATCGGTTCAGCAGGACCAGGCAGAAAACAGGCCCACGATGATTTCAAGGAAAGTTATAGTGGGAAGATGATAGGTGAGCCAGGGACGAACCCAAGTCACTTTGGTAGAGACCCGTGGTGCAGATCCGGATTATAGGGCGGATCTGTGGTCCGGTGGACGTTGGGGGAAATGCGCGCTGTCCCTATTGCCTTCCAGTTTACATTTTGTTTCCACTGAAACAAGATATCATATGTTACATTTAAAACACACTCGGTGACCAGTTGTCTTGCAATCAATCTATCTATCCATCCAGCTGTCACTCCGGATCTTGTCATTTTGCTTATTCCATGATTCTGTCCATGTCTATCATTTACGTCATCTTCCACGATGAAAAGAATTCTGTTTGTTCACGGCTTGGAACGGTGAGGAAAGATTACAGCCAACCGCGTAGAATCAAAGAACGCAATGGTCTGAAGCCTCGTTAGCCATGGGTTTAAAAAAAAATGTATAATGAAAATGTTTGAAAAAAAAATAAAAAATCAGTTTTTAAGTAATTCTGCGATGTCATTAATTCAAGAAAGAGGCCTGTACTGAATCGATCCTGGAACTATGCAGGGGAAAGAAAATTACGGGGAAGACAGGTGAGGCATGTTACATTCACCTGGCCTCTACTGAGGGAAATGGATGCTTGCCACACAGATTGATGCGGAGTACCCTAGCGCACCGACGAACCGGAGAAGACAACGGTACGTACAGGTGCGCGCACAGCTTGTCCATAATTATATGGAAGGTCTTGAAATATGCATGCCCTCTCATCATTGGTTAATAGCGGATGTTTTGTCAGCACGTCAACACATCCATGGAAAGTCTGTTTAACTGTGTGCGTGTTAGTGTAAAAACATATAACAGCTGTCAGGCTGCTGCTGCTGCTGTTGTTGTTGTTGTTGTTGTTTTAGTTTCTTTCTTGTGTTTTTTTTTTTCAGTGTTCGTTTTTAAAATAAAAAAACGTCAGTCTTCCCATGTTTACCCACAATCTTCAAATGAAGATTTGTTTCTGTTAATGCTCATCAGCCGTCCGCCCGCGAATCAAAAGTAAGGGAGACAACATGGTTATCTTTATGAATTAAAGGGAGAACACCGAGGTTTGTCACACAAAAATCATTGGCAGCAGACGAACGAAAGGTTCGCCATGTTGACGACCAGGATGGTGGACGCATTGGGTATCCTGCGCTTTGTGCC
>JADBJO010007226.1:57500-65000 GCA_016801955.1 Conus betulinus
AAGACAAGTGCAGACGACAGAGGGAAGAGCGCGCGCGGACAGTCTGAGCCGCTGTTGCGGTGACGTTTAACCACCTGCTTCCACCGCGTCGGGACCGCAGCTGTTGACAAAGGAAATCCTCTCACCTTGACTGCCGTGATGGACAGTGGTCAAGTGGTCCTGTCGCTGTTGCTGCATGACACACGGACAGTCGCAGTGTCACTTAGCAACAGATTTAGTACCGCGATGTGGAAGCCATAGCTCGATGAATTTTGTAAAGGCCATTTGTAGTACAATTTTTCCATCGTAAGTTTCGTGTATGTAGGCCCTCCCTCCCTCTATCTCTCTTTCCTCCCCCCACCCCGTTCCCCCACCCCATTCCTCAATAGTTCCTTTTTTGTGAATGGGCCTTGATAGCCTAAACCACTTTAAACGATTCGTATTCATCTCTCTCTCTCTCTCTCTCTCTCTCTCTCTCTCTCTCTCTCTCTCTGAAGTATGTCAGTAATCTGATGTGCATTGTCAGAAAATCCACGTATCTGGATTAAAAAATTGTTGGTAGTGAAACCACTAGATACCTTTCTCACCGCCTTAAGCACTGTTTCAGTATTGGTTAAAAACCAACCCGGACGAAAGGCTTATGCTACCTTACCAAGGTGACAAAGTGTCGGTATTACGACAAGGTAAAAGGAAACTGTACAATGTCAGAATAAAGTTGTGTAGAGTTAGTACGATTTGAGTGGTTTAACGGAGGAGTTCAACATGTCAGTGCTTTCGTTCACACATACCATCATTCAACAGTTGATTGCCGGCTGGGGGGGGGGGGGGGGGGGGGGGGGGGGGGGGGGGGGGGGGGGTGGTAGGAGGAGGAAGGGGGGTGCAACCTTTAGATCAGTAAAAGATTGTAATTGAGGTTTACACGATATTCAGTCATACGTGGTGTTTGTCAATGGACACATCCATACGTTTTGATGGCGCATTGTGACAAAATTCAGTTGTGGTATTTCAAATAGCTATGGTTTTTACTGTCGCCAGAGGCAGACTATGCTCATTATTTAATCCAATTAGTCTAGACGTAATAGGAAAGCACACTCTGTACTTTAATATAAATGCTCGAGAGATGTTTGGAAAGCGTTCATACAAGTGTTTCCAAAACCTTCAGCTCATTGAGACTTACGATGTTCTTAGCATCAACAGGCGGAGTCAATTCTTTGTACAGATTTGTGCGCTGACCAAGATCGTAGCACTTTCCACGAGGTGGAATACTGGTGTCATGTGATTCCGAAGTACGCTATTGGGTTACGCCGGGCGTGTTTGTATTGGCATCCTAGGGAACATAACCTGTTCAGACCACATACCTTTATCTGAGTCTCATTTTGACTGCTCCTCTGTCTGTCTGTCTGTCTTTCTGCCTGTCTGTCTGCCTGTCTGTCTGCCTGCCTGTCTGATGTTGTGAAGTATTGTTCTTTCCCTCAGATCATCTTTTTTTTTTTTTTTTTTTTTTTTTTCAAATGGTGATAATTAGCAACTACCCCTCCATTAGTGACCAAGGCATTGGGTATCGTAGACAAAGAATCTCTCTCTCTCTCTCTCTCTCTCTCTCTCTCTCTCTCTCTCTCTCCTCTCTCTCCCAGCGCGCACGGAACGAGTTTTGCGTTTGTTTTCAAACCGACTCGAAGGCTCAACTGTTCAGCATTTGAAAAGTTTCAAGTTGAACCCCCCCCCCCCCCCAAAAAAAAAAAAAAAAAAAAAATCAAGGGAGTGAAATAGTCATACCTCAAGACTGTTCAAGGGAGAGCACCGGTGTGTTTTTCTGCACGCATTATCGACAGCAGGAGCAAGAACAGTTCGCCATGTTGACGACCACAACGATGTCGGACATGTTCAGTGTTTTCCGCTTTCTCGGTCTGATTTGTGCCATCCATGCTACCGGACAAGACGAAAATGGTATGTATACACTGCCGCGATGGTACGTACGTGCTATGATGCTGAGCTTATCAGCATAGAACTAAGTTTAGCGTTTTCTCTTAACAAAGGAGCTTTGTGATGTTGGGAGTCGGAACAACACAATGGCGTGATGAAGTGAGCTTTAGATCCGCTGCTTGGTCTGCGCATTTGGTTCGTTCTTTTGTTTGGTTTGGTTTGGTTTTTCGTTAGGGTGACGATATTTTTGTCAGGCGTATTTGTATGATTGCTTGTTTATGTTATAGATTGTCAATCAGAAGGTGTGTTAAGTAGCCTTCTCAATGTTTCAGTGTTACTTTTCATATTTATAAACATGAAGGTGCTGTGCGATCTGTTGGTGATCGATAGGGATGTGTAGTGGAAGCACTGTTCTACTCATACCAGGGGGATAGGCTGTCTCTGTCTCTGTCTCTCTTTCTCCCTCTCTCTCTCTCTCGTCTTCTCTCTCTCTCTCTCTCTCTCTCTCTCCTCCCTCTAGCTCTCTCTCTCTCTCTCCCTCCTCTCTCTCTCTCTCCCCTCTCTCCCTCGCTCACTCCCTCTCTCTCTCTCTCTCTCTCCCCCCCCCCCCTCTCTCTCTCCTTCCCTCCCTCCTCTCTCGCTCCCTCCCTCCACTCTCCTCGTTATGTATATAAATGACAGTTCGTCCCAACCCTTGCCCACTTAAAAAAAAATTATTTGTTGTTATACCTAAACTGACGAATGGTGAATTATGAAGACGGAAGATTTGTCATTTCAGAGCAAAACTGAAAAAAAATTAATTCTGGTTCAAGATGACTGAAGTTTGCGAAACTAGAGGAGAAAGCCATTGCTGAAAACGGCCGGATGTTTGTTACGTTTGTACCGGGCCCACTCTCTCCAACCCTCCATTTCCGATAAGCTAAGCCGATGGGACCACAAACTGTTCCGTAAGTTATGGATGAATTGCGTGATACAAATAATATGAAAAATTGTTTGTTAAGAAATACGCATACAATAAGAACACGCGTATATATAACGACGTCCGTTGAAATGCTATATAAACTGCAAACATCCTGTACGTATGTATAACGACATCATTTGAAATGGTAGACAAACTGCAAAGATTTGTATATATAACGACATCTTTTGAAATGCTAGACAAAGTGCAAACATACGTATATATAACGGCATTCTTTGAAATGCTGTACAAACTGTAAACATACGTATATATATAGCGACATCCTTTGAAATGCTAAACAAATTGCAAACATGTGTATATATAACGATATCTTTTGAAATGCTAGACAAACTGCAAACATACGTATATATAACATCCTTTGAAATGCTAGACAAACTGTAAACATACGTATACATAACGACATCCTTTGAAATGCTAGACAAACTGCAAACATACGTATATACAGCGACATCCTTTGAAAAGCTAGACAAACTGCAAACGTACGTATATAACGACATCCTTTGAAATGCTAGACAAACTGCAAACATACGTATATATAACATCGTTTGAAATGCTAGACAAACTGTAAACATACGTATACATAACGACATCCTTTGAAATGCTAGACAAACTGCAAAATGTACGTATATATAGCGACATCCTTTGAAAAGTTAGACAAACTGCAAACATACGTATATATATAACGACATCCTTTCAAATGCTAGACAAACTGCAAACATACGTATATGTAACGACATCCTTTGAAATGCTCTACAAAATGCAGTTATCAGTGTGACGTACACCCATCTCTTTCAACAGAACATATGTCCCCACACATCTGGGTATAGTTCTTAACTGAAACCATTTTCATTTCATTGTAATAAATCTTTTAATTTGGGGGAAAACCATTTTCTCAGTCATTCTTCGTGTTCAATTTCTGACTTCACTGTGCAGCATTGGGACAAAGGTTTGTGACTTCACTGTGCAGCATTGGGACAAAAATGTTTGTGACTTCACTGTGCAGCATTGGGACGAAGGTTTCTGAGCAAACTGTGCAGCATTGGGACAAAGGTTTGTGACTTCACTGTGCAGCATTGGGACAAATGTTTGTGACTTCACTGTGCAGCATTGGGACAAATGTTTGTGACTTCACTGTGCAGCATTGGGACAAATGTTTGTGACTTCACCATGCAGCATTGGGACAAAATGTTTGTGTCTTCACTGTGCAGCATTGGGACAAATGTTTGTGACTTCACTGCGCAGCATTGGGACAAATGTTTGTGACTTTACTGAGCAGCATTGGGACACATGTTTGTGACTTCACTGTGCAGCATTGGGACAAATGTTTGTGACTTCACTGTGAAGCATTGGGACAAATGTTTGTGTCACACACTGTGCAGCATTGGGACAAATGTTCGTGAGCACACTGTGCAGCATTGGGACAAATGTTTGTGACTCCACCGTGCAGCATTCGGACAAATGTTTGTGACTTCACTGTGCAGCATTGGGACAAATGTTTGTGTCTTCACTGTGCAGCATTGGGACAAATGTTTGTGACTTCACTGTGCAGCATTGGGACACACATGTTTGTGACTTCACTGTGCAGCATTGGGACAATGTTTGTGACTTCATTGTGCAGCATTGGGACACATGTTTGTGACTTCACTGTGCAGCATTGGGACACATGTTTGTGACTTCACTGTGCAGCATTGGGACACATGTTTGTGACTTCACTGTGCAGCATTGGGACAAAAGTTTGTGTGACTTCACTGTGCAGCATTGGGACACATGTTTGTGACTTCACTGTGCAGCATTGGGACAAATGTTTGTGACTTCACTGTGCAGCATTGGGACACATGTTTGTGACTTCACTGTGCAGCATTGGGACACATGTTTGTGACTTCACTGTGCAGCATTGGGACAAATGTTGTGACTTCACTGTGCAGCATTGGGACACATGTTTGTGACTTCACTGTGCAGCATTGGGACACATGTTTGTGACTTCACTGTGCAGCATTGGGACAAAGGTTTCTGTCTATAGCTTGTGCAAGTCTATCTACAGGTGGTAGATGTACGTAGTCTGGTGGTGAGCGCGTCTGCTTGTGGGGCTGATACACGTCACTTTGAACCACACGTTGTGTTGAAGTTGTAACGGTTGAACTTTGAACCACACGTCGTGTTGAAGTTGTAACGGTTGAACTTTGAACCACACGTCGTGTTGGAGTTGTAACCGTTGAACTTTGATCCCATTCTCGTGTTGGAGTTGTAATGGTTGAACTTTGAACCACTAAACGTTGGAGTTGTAACCGTTGAACTTTGAACTCAGTCTTCGTATCGGAGTTGTAACGGTTGAACTTTGAACCAGTCATCGTCTTGGAGTTGTAAGGGTTAAACTTTGAACCACACGTCGTGTTGGAGTTGTGACGGTTGAACTTTGAACCACACGTCGTGTTGGAGTTGTAAGGGTTGAACTTGAACCACACGTCGTGTTGGAGTTGTAAGGGTTGAACTTTGAACCACACGTCGTGTTGGAGTTGTAACGGTTGAACTTTGAACCACACGTCGTGTTGGAGTTGTAAGGGTTGAACTTTGAACCACACGTCGTGTTGGAGTTGTAACGGTTGAACTTGAACCACACGTCGTGTTGAAGTTGTAACGGTTGAACTTTGAACCACACGTCGTGTTGGAGTTGTAAGGGTTGAACTTTGAACCACACGTCGTGTTGGAGTTGTAACGGTTGAACTTTGAACCACACGTCGTGTTGGAGTTGTAACGGTTGAACTTTGAACCACACACGTCGTGTTGAAGTTGTAACGGTTGAACTTTGAACCACTAGTCGTGTTGGAGTTGTAACGGTTGAACTTTGATCCCATTCTTCGTGTTGGAGTTGTAATGGTTGAACTTTGAACCACTAAACGTTGGAGTTGTAACCGTTGAACTTTGAACTCAGTCTTCGTATCGGAGTTGTAACAGTTGAACTTTGAACCAGTCATCGTCTTGGAGTCGTAACGGTTGAACTTTGAACCACTCGTCGTGTTGGAGTCGTAAGGGTTGAACTTTGAACTACTCGTCGTGTTGGAGTCGTAAGGGTTGAACTTTGAACCACACGTCGTGTTGGAGTTGTAAGGGTTAAACTTTGAACCACACGTCGTGTTGGAGTTGTAAGGGTTGAACTTTGAACCACACGTCGTGTTGGAGTTGTAAGGGTTGAACTTTGAACCACACGTCGTGTTGGAGTTGTAAGGGTTGAACTTTGAACCACAAGTCGTGCTGAAGTTGTAAACGATTGAACTTTGAACCCACCCTTCGTATTGGAATTGTAACGGTTGAACTTTGAACCCACTCGTCGTGTTGGAGTTGTGACGGCTGAACTTTGAACCACTCGTCGTGTTGGAGTTGTGACGGTTGAATACCTGATTCAGGTCAGGGAAAGGTGTGGCGGCGGAAGGAGAGGGGTAGACTATGTCTTTCATCATGTCTCTGCCCCACCCATGGTGAACTCGAACAGTTCACTGCCCTTGCCTCTTAGGCTCTCGGACGTTTATAGTTCAGATTCTAAATATGGCTTAGACCCCATCAATACAGACAACAGTGTATGTCTAAAAGTATCACGTACGCATGTCAAAACATTTCTCGTTATAAATCGACATCTGTACTTTAGTATATTTTCGGTAAATTAGTGCTCTGAATAAAAAAAAAATGACCCAAAACTATATTGACATTTTTCAAACTGTTATTTCAATTAAACATTCAAATTCCATGGAAAAAAAAAAACCCACTATACAAAGCACGCTTTTCTCTGTTCATCTTTTACAAGTCAAGTCGTTACTTATTCCTCGGCCGTATTCTTGGAGTATAAAACGTTGGCTCTACAGGGAGGTCATCAGAACTTTTACAACCGGTTCTGCAGGACAAACGCCTATACATCAATTACCTCTGTTCCATACATTTGTCTGGAAACGTTGAGAGACCATTTGTGGTCCATACCTCTTGATTGTCATACAACAGAGGGAAATTAGATATCGCAGTTGTTAACCATACCTCCGATTGTCATATTCCATACTGTAGAGTTTTCTTTTACTTTCTTACCAGACTTCGCATGCTTTCTATGGTTCATACCCAAACCCGACTTCCAACCAGATATGTGTTCAGTGTTTAAATACAAAGTCTCACATTAGTTCTTTTCCTTTGCTAGGGGACATTTCGCGCCAGCCCATATTGAAAATATCTTATGGTCAGCATTCTTAGCAGTTCTGCAATGGCTGTATCTAGGGCATATGTATTGGTTAAGCAAGTCAGGGGGTTTTGACACCCGCATTCGTGTGTCTTCTCTCTTTCAGGCATGAAAGTCCGTATCTTCAAGGGGTTCCCAAGTTTACAGGAAGTAGAGTGCATGGCGGGCAATCTCAGAACGGAAGTGAAAATCTTCTCGCTGAAAATATTCACCGCGCCAGAGAAGCTGGTGCTAGCCCACGCCAGCCCCATGGAGAACCAGTGTGTCACGTTCGCGGAGTATTCCTCGTGTCACGTGGACAGCCGAGACACCGGAAGTCCCGCCTGCGCGTGCTGGTGTCTGACTTAGCGGAAGGAGAGAACAGGAGGTATGGTTGTACCGTGTCCCGTTTGCGACCTCTCGGGGA
>JADBJO010007226.1:67500-80000 GCA_016801955.1 Conus betulinus
ATTCCCCGACCCAAGGTTTGAGTGATTATTTGTCGGGCAATCGGGTCTACATTGGCATCTGACACATTAATCGTATCCGTTTTCAGCAGTCAGATATGGGGCTGCTTTGCCAATGCTTATGTTTTGGCTCGGAATTCCGTCTTCACGTTCCTCACCATCTCCATCTCCATGTCTGTCATCATCTTTATCTCTCTGTGTGCCCCCCCCCCCCCCCCCCCCCTACCCTCCCCCCCCCCCCCCCCCATCAACTTCATCTCTCCTCCATCATCTCCATATCCCCGTCCTTCACCAGTTCCATATCCGTGTCCCATGTCAGCTGTATCTCATTGTCTCTCAGCATCTCCATGTGTGTGTGTGTGTGTGTGTGTGTGTGTGTGTGTGTGGTAACTACATTGAAACATTTTATTTGCTTGTGAAAAAACAGACAAGTTTAGTTAAGCAGACAAATTTAGTTAAGCAGACAAATAGTTAAATGGCTACTTCAAGGTGGGGGGTGGGGTGTGTGTAAGTGGGGGGGGGGGGCGGGGGGCAATGGCAGACAGTGATACATGCACTGTTGGTCGATGTTGAAATGTTATGGTGAGTTTCAGGTTCACCAGGGAGGGTTCACTGGGTTCGGACCTGTCCATTTATACGCTGCTCCACATCTGCTAAGTCAGTGGACCCCCCCCCCCCCCCCCCTCCCCTCCCAAGGCGCAAGTCAAGCCTTTTGGAAGGAGATGATGGTGCTGATGGTGATGAATTGTTCGCATCCCCCCCCCCCCACACACACACACACACACCATCCTCAGTGCAGGCATCGTTTGGTGTTTGTCATTTCAATAACCGATTTCCCTCTGGTTATTTGTCTGCCTTTCTGTCTACGCCCCTCTCTCTCTCCCTTCTCTCTCTCTCTCTCTCTCTCTCTCTCTCTCCCTACTGTGACCACGGAGATCATCCGTACATGGAACATGAGAGCTGTGAGGAAATAGAAGTATTGGTCAAAGCTCACTCCTTTCTCTGTGTACAGATATCGTGCGCTGTTCTTTCAACAATTGGAGTTCAAAATCCTCAATCGACTGGTAACTTAAAGCAAGCTCTTACGACAAACAGATTTAGGTATACTATGGCCCTGTCTGAAGTTGGATCTCATTAAAGTCAGTGTGACCGTAGAAATTCTCTCCCCCCCCCCCCCCCCCCCCCCCCCCCCCCCCCCCCTCCTTTTTTTTTTTTTTGAAAAAAAAAAAAAGAAAGCAAAAAGAAAGCAAAATCGTGCTTGCATTTTAAGGTGGAAAACGATGTCAAATACTCCTGATTTCATTCCGTCAAAAACCTTTCACTTTCACAACCAAAGACATTCTTCATCATAGTAAATTTTAAATGGCATAGAAAGCGCTGACCAGACAGAAATAGAACAGTAGGCGGGGAGGCTAGTTAATGAGAGATGGGTTGTAAGTGAAAAACACTGTAGATGGGAAAAGAACATGTCATAGACTACTGGAAAGGATATGAAAATACTAGAGCACCATCCAAAGTTTTCAGTGTTGATAAACATTGAGGCATAATGTGTGTCACTTTGTTATCGATAATGAAGTTATATTTGTCACACCAAGTACGTCGTAGAGGTCGTTTATCTAACAAAAAGAAGGGGAAAAAAAAAAACAACTCAGACATGGTGGATAATCACGAAGAATTAAACTAGCCTAATCTACATGCCTTGTGTGTCGGATGGTCGCTTCCAAAAATGTAAAATATTCACACTCCTATAAAATATTCACACTCCTCCTTGTTGATCAGCGTTTGTAAGATGGAGATGATTTCGAGAGTGAATGTGCTTGTGTAGTCATTCGAAACGACGTTTTTACGCATATTTGTTAGAGTTTGATTTTTTTTTTCTTTTTTTTTTTTTTTGGGTCTGTCAGGCTTGCTAATAGTGATTTGTGTGCGAGTCATACATGTATGCCTACTGTCACGGACTCTCTCCCCATTCTCGTATATCCCAGCAAATTACATTGGTTTGAAAATAATATTTTTACTCTTCTCTACGTTTTGAACATTTCGTAATGCTTTTGCTGGCTTTGAGTGGTCTTTTATTGAGCATGCACGCGCGCGCGCGCATGTGTGTGGTTATACAAACATTTTTGCCTTTCACCTATAGATGAGGCTCATGTCAATAAAGAGTATCTGACCGCCCCCCCCCCTCTCTCTCTCTCTCTCTCTCTCTCTCTCTCTCTCTCTCTCTCTCTCTCTCTCACTCAACAAAACCCGCCTGTTTACATTCACACTTATCCTCACACTCACTTTGTTGAATGAGAGAGAGAGAGAGAGAGAGAGAGAGAGAGAGAGAGAGAGAGAGAGAGAGAGAGAGAGATTGAAGATAGCCGCCTGGTATTTCTTACCAAGCCACAAAACTTGTCACTTACTGTTATCATGTGCCATCGTGTACCGGTGGAAACGGAGGACACGTATAAACATCGCAGGCATCCTATGTGAGAAACTGGAGGAATAAATGAGATAAATAAAAATGAATGACTGATATTTGAATGGTACGAGAAACGACTGAATGAGCGCTAGTAGGCTGCTCTTCGGCCGGCTCTACCTGGGTAGGCAGCCCGTTGAATGAGTGAGCTAGTGTGTTTATTGTAAAGCGCTTAGAGCTTGGTCTGTGACAGAGGATAGGCGCTATATAATACCCTATATATATATATATATATATATATATATATATATATATATATATATATATATATATATATATATACTCATAGTTAGAAAGGATAACTTTGTAAAGACAGTCTGTTTACGCACCATATGAAAACACATTCATTAGTTTTTTAAAAAAAAATTCAAGGGAGCAAAATCGTCTCACATTAAGCCATTCAAGGGAGAGCATCGGGGTGCTTCTGCACGGGTTATCGACGGTAGGAGCAAGGAGCTCGCCATGTTGACGACTACAACGACGATGTCGGACACGTTCTGGGTGTTCTGCTTCCTTGGTCTGATTTACGTCATCCACGCCATTGGGGAACACGAAAAATGGTACGTATGCGTTGTCTGAGTGTGATGAGTTTTCGTTATTAAAGGATGTTATCGTTGAGGGGGTTTTGTTTTTTTTCTTAGGTCACATGCGAGCAACGTACTGTTCGGAGTCGGAGCCAACAAATGGCGCAGCACAGTGAGGTTTAGGGCTGCTGCTGCTCCATCTTCTCATTTTCTCTCCCTGTTATGATCGCAGTGTTTGTCAAGTGTTGTTGGTATTATGGCCTTGTTTCTTCATGTCTTAACTTTACAAACTTCACAATTCAGCAGACGTGTGGAGGACTTTATAATGCTTTAGTTTGTAACCCTTCGTGTTCCTGGAACTGCATGTGTTGTGTGTGCTGTTGGAAATCGATAGGAATGTGTAACGGAATGTGTCACGGAGCACTGTTCTACTGATACCAGTGGAGTCCAGAGATCTCTCTCTCTCTCTCTCTCTCTCTCTCTCTCTCTCTCTCTCTCTCTCTCTCTTCTCTCTCTCCACCTCTCTCTCTCTCTCTCTCTCTCTCTCTCTCTCTCTCTCTCAGTATGTCCGCTATATTTGACGGCTAAACTAGCAATTAACACAACTGAGCAGTTAGTTTCATTATCTTAGTAGTTTTTTTTTTTAATGTAGGTTATGAAGTCAGCTAAAATGACCGTTCCTAATCATAGTTAAAAAAAAATTATTAGTTGTCTACAAGTGTCTGGTTCATATGCAAAAATTCAACCATTTCACGGAAAGCATTGAAAGAGGTTGCAAAAAAATGCACGCCTTGATTTAATCGTTGTGGCGATTTTAGAGTGCGGGTCGCTCGGTTTGTTCATCGCACGCGCACGCACGCGCGCGCGCGCGCACACACACACACACACACACACACACACACACACACACACACACACACACACACACCACACACACACACACACACACACACACATACAGAGTGCAGTATCTATTTTGACGGTACCTCCCGGTAACATGATTCAGTTGCTCCCTGTGGGTTGCCAGTGCTGGACTTGGACCGGACGAACCGGGTGTGGCTTTGCACGGCCTGGGAATGATATCACTGAGAGAATACAGACCAGACAGTAGGGGAAAAAGAATGAATGAATGAATGAATGAATGAATGAATGAATGAATGAATGAATGAATGAATGAATGAAAGAGTGGGGGAACAGCCAAAACTCGTTTTCGTTTCTAGTGCGAATTGCAGATCTTTTTACTATTTTGAGGATTGAAATAAAAGCTCAAGATAGAGCATACCTGATATAGGTAAGGGCAAAACCCAAATTCAATAATTGGTAAAACCAGTCTTTTACTGGCACATTATATGGCGCAGGAGAACCAAGAAAAGAACGTCTCAAAGGACGGAATATTTGAGGACAAAAAAAGTTAGTTGCAATAGGATTTTTTGAATTATTATTATTATTGATCAGAAATACAAATACTTTTGCAATTGTAATTGCTGTTCACCGATACACATGGTGATGATTTCTCCCACTTTTATTTATTCTTATTGTATTTTTCTTTGATATTTTTTATCATTTATTCATTTATTTATTTATTTTGCTGTCCAATGTTCTGTGCCACCTCGGTGGCACCACACCACGCCGCTCATTGTGACCCCCTGTCCACAGCCTCAGCCTGCTCATTGTGACCCCTGTCCACAGCCTCAGCCCGCTCATTGTGACCCCTTGTCCACAGCCTCGGCCTGCTCATTGTGACCCCTGTCCACAGCCTCAGCCCGCTCATTGTGATCCCTTGTCCACAGCCACAGCCCGCTCATTGTGACCCCTTGTCCAGAGCCTCAGCCTGCTTATTGCGACCCCCTGTCCTCAGCCACAGCCCGCTCATTGTGACCCCTTGTCCAGAGCCTCAGCCTGCTCATTGCGACCCCCTGTCCACAGCCTCAGCCTGCACATGTGTGACCCCCTGTCCACAGCCTCAGCCTGCTCATTGTGACCCCCTGTCCACAGCCTCAGCCTGCTCATTGTGACCCCTTGTCCACAGCCTCAGCCTGCTCATTGCGACCCCCTGTTCACAGCCTCAGCCTGCTCATTGTGACCCCCTCTCCACAGCCTCAGCCTGCACATTGTGACCCCCTGTCCACAGCCTCAGCCTGTTCATTGTGACCCCCTGTCCACAGCCTCAGCCTGCTCATTGTGACCCCCTGTCCACAGCCTCAGCCTGCTCATTGTGACCCCCTGTCCACAGCCACAGCCCGGTCAGTCCGACCCCCTGTCCACAGCCTCAGCCCGCTCATTGCGACCCCTTGTCCACAGCCACAGCCTGCTCATTGCGACCCCTTGTCCACAGCCACAGCCTGCTCATTGCGACCCCTTGTCCACAGCCGCAGCAGCCCGGCCCGGCCCGCTGCAACCCCGGCACTGGCAATCCACAGGGAGCCGTCAATGTCAAGTTGTGAAGAGGCAACCCACACTCCCAGTTTTATCTATCTCTAATCTTCTCTCTCTCTCTCTCTCTCTCTCTCTCTCTCTCTCTCTCTCTCTCTCTACTTAATAAATTAATTGAGTAATTTGTGTGTTTAAATTTGTGAGTTTTTTTTTCTCCAAAATTTCAATCTGTCAGTCTGGGGTTTGATGAAGAAAATAAACACTGTTTTCAATGTGTCATTGAATGTTCTCGGCTCAGATTCTATTTATTTGTTTGTTTGTTTGTTTATTTATTTATCGGTTCGTTCATTCATCCATGTATTTCAGGAATGAGGGTACGCTTCTTCAAGGGATTCCCAGGTCTACAGGAAGTAGAATGCTCGGCGAGTAACCTCAGAACGGAAGTGAACGTGTTTTCGCTGAAGATATCCGGTGCCAGACAACGTGGTGCTGGCGCACGCGAACCCAGTCAAACAGGAGTGCGTCACGTTCGCCGATTATTCCTCGTGTCACGTGGACGGCGCCGACACCCGCAAGTCCCGCCTGCGCGTGCTGGTGGTGTCGGACCTGCAGGAAGGGGAGGTGAGGAGGTATGGTTGTACCGTGTCCACCTTCGGGTCTCTCGGGGAGTACAACACCGCCACCTGGTCTGCGACTGTGACTGGAAGGAGTGAGTAGTGGCTGGTGGCTGGACGTCAGTCTGTCTGTCTGTCTGTCTGTCTGTCTGTCTGTCTGTCTGTCAGGCTCTGTCTGTCTGTCTGTCCGTCAGTTGGTGTTCTCTTCTCTCTCTCTCTCCCTTTGCTCCTCACGCATTTTGAGTATCTCCCTCCCTGAAAGCTGTTCGAAAGGGTATTCATACCTCAGCCTACACTTTTCAAAGAATGTAAGGTAACCAATATTTGCTAAAACCGATACAGTTAATTTGTCTGGTCTTGTCTTGTCTGTCTGTCCGTCTGCCTGTCCGTCTCTCTGTCTGTCCGTCTCTCTGTTTGTCCGTCGTCTGTCTGTCTGTCTGTCTGTCTGTCTGTCTGTCTGTCTGTCTGTGTCTGTCTGTCTCTCTCTCTCTCTCTCTCTCTCTCTGTCTCTCTCACCTGTGACTTGTATACATGTGTGTGTTCTAAATCAATTCATTTATTCTTGTTTGTTGTTTCAGAGTTTGTTTCTGTCTCGAATTCATCCATGCAAAAATGTTGATGGAGAAACCACGCTTTTACATATTAAAAAAAAAAAAAAAAAAAAAACTTCTGGGGTTACGTATGCTTGTTAAAAATGTTGTAATTTTTTTTTGTAGTAAGTATTGCTTAATTAGTTGCTAGTCACGTTTAGTCCCTTACCAGGGCAAGGGCTGGATAGAAAAAACACACACGTGTATTTGCTCATCTGTTTCCTCTGTCTCTCTCTCTCTCGTCTCGCTCCTCTCTCCTCTCTCTCTCGGTCTCTGCTCCTCCCTCTCTCCTCTCTCTGTCTGTCTCCTTCTAGTGACCATACTCTCTCTCCCATCTCTCACTTCCTCCCCTGTCTCTCTCTCTCTCTCTCTCTTCCGTCTCCCTCTCTGTCTCTGCCTGCCTCTCATCTCTGTACTCTTCTCTCTTCTCTCCCATCCTCTCTGTCCGTGCTCTGTCTCCCCTCTCCCCCCTCTCTCCTCTCTCTCTCTTCTCTGTTCTCCTCTCTCTCTCTCTCTCCGGTCTCTCTCTCTGTCTCTCTCTCTCTCCTCTCTCTCTCCTCTCCCTCTCCTCTCTCTCTCTCTCACTCTCCTCTCTTTCCTCTCTCTCTCTCTCTCTTCTGTCTGGATGTCTAATTCTGTCTGTCTCTAAACTCTACTCTATCTCTCTTTGGGATGTGTTTTGTTTGTTGAACTTACTTATCCGAGGGTGTTTCAGTGAAAGAATGTATGTTTCGATACCTGGTATATTCATGCCCAGTTATCAAAGCCTTTGTCTGTCCACTAATTCTGTCTCGTTATCATTTCAAATCACACGAAAAAGCCAATTCTGAAGATGATCTCAAATTATTCTGTGGGAATAGGAAACCATATCCGAAGCTGTATTTGTTGAGACAATCCGTGCCTCTGTAAACATGTGTGTATTTTCCTGAGTGGTCGTGTAAATGCACGAATTCAGAACTTAAGTAATTTCAGATCAACTGGGAATTGAGACGTGGGATATTTTTTATTTTTTTCGAAATAAAAGTGTCGACAGTCCAGTTATACTGCACTTTTCAGTGCCGTCAAAATAACAAAATAGAAAACAAAAACTAAAAACGCAGTTCTTCATTTGTCCTGTGAGAAACCACTTTGTTAACCGTCACACGTTCAGATCAGAAAAATAATAACCATCCTGGCTTTTACATGTATCCTTCACAAGAATGCAATATCATAGCAGCATGCGATTTTATTTTGCGGTATATGCAAAATTCTGACAAAAGCGACAGCATCATAGAAATGCGAACGCGATTTGCGCTTTCCTGTTTGAACGACCCAAAACTTCCGTTGCAGTGACCTGAGAATCGAACGTTCAAGTTGTGACCCGCACAGTGATGGAAACAAGCCCTGAAGAAACGAACCTCTGACCTATCGGTCAACTCCAGGCAGGACTAGCACAAAGAAAGACATCAACAAAAAAACGAAAGTCACATGTAATCGGGAAGCACACGCACGCACGCACGCACGCACGCACCCACCCACCCACACCACACACACACACACACACACACACACACACACACACACACACACACACTTTGAAACTTTCCTTGTAGTGTTTCCTTTTAAGTGTTCACACTTACTTTTTGGCCTTTTTTTTTTTTTGCATCGGTTATAGGAGTGAATGTCGGCAATTGCCACGGAAGACAATATATTTATTAGTTGGTGTCATAGTCGAAATACGTATTACAGTCGGTGTAGTCTCTAGATACAGAATAACTCTGTTGCTACGTATGTAGATGTGTGTGAGTGCACGTGTGCTTTCTAACGGATAGCCATTGGTTATTCCAGCCCCAAACCCCCCGCCCCCCCCCCCTCCCTCTTCCGCCTCTTAGATCTTGTTAGTTATTCGTGTTCAGTGTCCTGTCGTTTCTCATCTTCGTCTTGGTGTGAGTGTGTGTTAGTGTATCAGTGTGTGTGTGTGTGTGTGTGTGTGTGTGTGTGTGTGTGTGTGTGTGTGTGTGTGTGTGAATGAGGTGTCGGGGGTTGGAGAGGTGAAACAGAGGGGGCGGGGGGGGGGGGGGGGGGGGGGGCGATTAGGAGGTCGAAGGGGGACTCGGTGTGATTGGGGATGGGGGTGTCACTCCACATGTGGATTGTCTTCATGCAATCCAGTGAAACACTGCCGGGGACAAATGCTGCTGACCTCATTGCTCGGTTAAATGAAATTTCTTCTGTCTGTCTGTCTGTCTGTCTGTCTGTCTGTCTTTCTTTCTCTCTTTCTCACATACGCTCACATGCACTCATGCAAACACACTGCACACGCACCAACATATCGGAACGCGTATCAGAACTGGACAGCATATACTGAAAACGTAACGTCACCACGAGTTCAAGGGAGGAAAATCCTCCTGCCTTCAATCGTTCAAGGGAAAGCATCGGGGATTTTTTTTCTCCCCCCACACAAACAGTTCGCCCATGTTGACGACCACAGCGATGTCGGACATGTTCTGTCTTCTCTGCTTCTGTGGCCTCTTCTGCTTCGGCCAGGCCACTGGACAACCGGGCAACGGTACGTAGATACTGTCAGTGGTGTGTGTTGTGATATGAGGGGTGGCGTGGGGGGATATATGGTACTGTTTGTTTTGATGTAAGGTGTGAGAAATGTCGCCATGGCCAGAGCAGGAACTGCATGAATGCATGGCACAGTGAGGTCAGACTGCCATTCTCGGCATTATTCTTCTTCCAATACTGACGTTGTTGCTGAAACCCGTTAGTATTTTGTTCTGTATTGTTGACATGATGTACTTCGAAGACTCACGTTCGTCGGCTTTGTGACAACTTGGAAACACGTTAACCTCTCTTTGTTGTTCGTTTGTAAAGAAATGAGAGCATGTTGGTGTGTGATGGAGATCGATATGGAGTTCTGAGTGAGCTCCGTCCTACTCGCACAGTTCTATGTCGGTGCGGTCCGAAATCTCTCTCTCTCTCTCTCTCTCTCTCTCTCTCTCTCTCTCTCTCTCTCGACTCTCTCTCTAATTAGCAGCAAGATAACAAAAACGTATATGAAAATTTTCGGACTGAAAGAAAACACATCTGACCGTCTTGTTCCAACTGACACTGAAAAATGGTTTCACAGAAAACAAAAGCAACCACCCACTGTTTCATTCATTTGTCACTGTGTGTTGTTTTAATATATGGAACACTGACTCTGACAAAGTCACTTCTTAGTTCTTAGTTTGTATAACTAACTCCATATATAGATACTTCCGAATGGATGATTGTGGCCAGCGGATTACTTTTTGTTGATGGTTTGTGAGTGTTTAATTCTAAAACATATACGCCATAACTTAAAAGAAAGAAATTTCAACAAGATGAAATAGCAGTTTTTGAAACTATAACTTAAAATGTTTTTTTGTCTGATTGAATGACTTGATGATGATGATGATGATGATGATGATGATGATGATGATGATAAAAACCCGGGCGTATTATTTGTTGTGTCATTCAGTTATGTTATAATTCTATGTTCTATTGATATTTGTTGCAGACAGATATTGTTTTTGAAATTACTGTGTACACTGTATTAACGTGTGTGGAGGAAAGAATTGAAAGCAATTAAAAAGTCCATTTATGTGGTAATTTTGAGTAGCATCTTTTTAACTGTGGAACTTGTTTATTAACGGTTTCAGCACCTTCGAAACAGAGATTGTATTACATCTTTAATTCGTGAACTACTTCTATCAGTCATTCATTAACCATGCAGATTGAATCATATCTATCATTCAGTTACCTGTTCCTACCATTCCTTTATTAATCATGATTATGATCCTTTCAGGAATGAAGGTTCGTCTGTTTCAAGGATTTCCAAGTTTACAGGAAGTGGAATGCACCGCCATTAATCTGAGAACGGAAGTGAAAGTCTTCTCGTTGAAAATATTCACTTTGCCGAAGAACACAGTGCTGGCACACGCCAGTCCCACGGAGAACCAGTGTGTCACGTTCGCGGAGTATTCGTCGTGTCACGTGGACAATCGTGACACCCGGAAGTCTCGGCTGCGTGTGCTTGTGTCCGACCTGGAGGAAGGGGAGATCAGGAGGTATGGTTGTACCGTGTCCACCTTCGGAACTCTGGGGGAGTACAATGCCGCCACCTGGTCTGCGACCGTGACTGGAAAGAGTGAGTGCTGGTGTTGTGCCGTAATAATTGTATTACATTTCCGTTATATGGTATTGAACTTCAGTTATTATTATTGTCTTTCAAATGTGTGTATTGCATTTTCATTGCACTGTATTTCGCGTGTTTCATTGTTTTGTATTTTCATATATTGTATTGTATTGCATTACACTGCATTCGAGGCCTCTTTTATCTTTTTTTTTTTTTCGTACAAAAGATGTGTGCACGTGATGTCCGGGATGTTGCCTTACAGACTTTGCATCATCTCAGTATGGTGCTTTCGACTTTTTTTTTTATGAAAAATTTCCCTGCGAGGGGTGAAACCAGTGCCCACTGGGTTTTGGAAAATGTGGATTGATTTGTACCTCAGTCCGCCCACCAGTCTGTCTGTCTGTCTCTGTCTGTCTGTCTGTCTGTCTGTCTCTCTCTCTCTCTCTCTCTCTCTCTCTCTCTCTCTCTCTCTCTGTGACTTGTTATGGTAAGCCTGTCCGTTTGCATTCATAGACATGGGTAACCACTCTACCCTGTCCGTTGATTTCTTCGGTCTCTCTTCATTTTCTGTCCACCTACTTGTCTGTCTGTCTGTCTTTCTGCACACACACACACACACACACACACACACACACACACACACACACACACACACACACACACACACACACACATGTATTCAATACTGAGTTTGAATAGACAAAAAACAACACCAGGTTTGGCATATTTGACATTGTTGTACGTTATCATGGAGACAAACCTCACCCTGAAGCTGACTGTCTGTGACTGCTTTGTACAAGAGCACTGAATGAGAGTCGGCCTGTTTCGTGCTGATCTGTTTGTCAGGATCTGTGGGTTTCTGTGGGCATCAAAGTGGAACATGCGTGTTTTGTGTCAGTTGTGTGTCCACTTCTAGCACCAAGGAATAAACGTTCCGGGATTCTGTCGATGTTGCTTCTCAGTGAATCGTCGGTAGCAGGCCCGTTGAGATGAAGTTTTGTCGGGGTACAGTTTGTCAGACCACGCCGTTTTAAGGGACACTGGCTTTATGTGAATACAATATTTTACCCTGTCCGTCATCCCCACCCCCACCGCCCTGTGGCCTTTCGGGGGCAACGATCAGCTAAAAAAAAAAAAAAGGTTGTTCTCCTGATTTGTTCGTCTTGGAATGGAAAGACGATTAATGTGTATTTCAGAACTTAGTGGAATTAAAAGATTATCCATGTGTATTTCAGAACTTAGTGGAATTAAAAGATTATCAATGTGTATATCAGAACTTGATGCAATTAAGAGATCATCAATGTGTATTTCAGAACTTAGTGGAATTAAGAGATTATCAATGTGTATTTCAGAACTTAGTGGAATAAAAAGATCATCAATGTGTATTTCAGAACTTTGTGGAATTAAGATATTATCAATGTGTATTTCAGAACTTAGTGAATTAAAAGATCATCAATGTGTATTTAGAACTTAGTGGAATTAAAAGATCATCAGTGTGTATTTCAGAACTTAGCGGAATTAAGAGATTATCAATGTGTATTTCAGAACATAGTGGCGGCGTTTGATTCTTGGAAAGTCTTACTTTTGGTTTAAAGTAGAAGAAGAAAAAAAAAAGCGCGTCGTGGCAACTCGAATCGGTTAACTGACCGTTATACGGGTGAATCGAATTTTCGGTACGTACCCGTTTAACCGCTCACCTCTGCATTCTCCTGTGGTGCCTGCCTTCTCCCTGCGTGTCTGGTATTTCTGACGTCATTTTAAAATGCAGACGATCGAGGACTGGATGTGAAAAGTGCT
>JADBJO010007226.1:87500-112500 GCA_016801955.1 Conus betulinus
TATTCAATCAACGTTCGAAACTTTAAAGCAACCTTTCTGGAGAAGGTAATAAGCCAAGGTCATGTGTGCAGCAGCTTTTTTGCGCACAAAAAACCCCAAGTCATCAGGAAAGTTGCTTCTGGTAAGATTCCATAGATCACCTCACTTTGGCTGCTGAACAAAGCCATGCGCAGATGTGAAAAAAAAAAAAAAAGTTGACGGTGTGTGACAGTGGCGACGCACGTGCACTCGTCAGCGGAGAGCGGCTCATATTCCTCACACAGAAATCTGTATTGCTGAAAGCGAGAGTTTTTTTCCGTTATATAGTTTTGTCGGTATTTTCAGTTTCCTCAATGATACTCCACTCGTGATAACCTGTGCAACAATAAGTGCATGCAGGATGATGACAGAGTTGAAGGTTTACGGTTTGGTTTGTCAGGTAACAGTTGTGGTTTCTACGTTAGAGTCAGAAGTAGGATATGTTTCATGGTGAACAGAGTCATGGCATATCACTTGAATGTTGGCAATATCCGTTGGTTAGAAATTAACACAGTACACGACAGTCCCCAGAGTTTCAGGATGACGCAGAAGTGACTAGAAATGGTGGCGTTGTCGTCGCGAAGGTTGTTGCTGGCCGTGCTGCAGCTGACCGCAGGAAGGGGGTCACCTGGTGAACACATCCTCACACAAAAGCCGCGCCACTGAGGTCGTTCTTGGATCGAGAGGATCACGTGCAAGTTTTTTTCTTTTCTGTTTAATTATCTTGCTACGAGAAGCAGCCACACTTTATCTTAGGGAAATTCAGCTACTTTTTTTTTTCCAGTAGGAAGAGGACTTACACAAGGGTGTCGGCCGTAACTGCATGCTGTTCGCTCATAACACTGTACTGTACAGTGTAACAGGCATCTTATCGACACATTGCTCTGTGTGAACTGCCGGCTGCTCTCCCCAACCTTCCCTCCCCAACCTGCCCTCCCCTACCTGCCCTCCCCTACCTTCCCTCCCCAACCTTCCCTCCCCTACCTACCCTCCCCTACTTGCCCTCCCCAGCTGCCCTCCCCAGCTGCCCTCCCCAGCTGCCCTCCCACTACCTGCCCTCTTGTGCCTGTCCTCCTCTACCTGCCCTCCTCTACCTGCCCTCCTCTACCTGCCCTCCCTTGTGCCTGTCCTCCCCTGCCTGTCCTCCCCTACCTGTGCCCTCCCCTACCTGTCCTCGTCACCTGCCCTCCTCTACCTGCCCTCCCCTACCTGCCCTCCCCTACTGTCCTCGTCTACCTGTCCTCCTCTACCTGTCCTCCTCTACCTGCCCTCCCCTACCTGTCCTCCTCTACCTGTCCTCCTCTACCTGCCCTCCCCTACCTGTCCTCCCCTACCTGTCCTCCCCTACCTGTCCTCCCCTACCTGTCCTCCCCTACCTGTCCTCGTCTACCTGTCCTCGTCTACCTGTCCCTCCTCTACCTGTCCTCCCCTACCTGCCCTCCCCTACCTGTCCTCCTCTACCTGTCCTCCTCTACCTGTCCTCCCCTACCTGTCCTCCTCTACCTGTCCTCCTCTACCCCCCTCCCCTACCTGTCCTCCCCTACCTGTCCTCCCCTTCCTGTCCTCCTCCTCTACCTGTCCTCCTCTACCTGTCCTCCCCTACCTGTCCTCCTCTACCTGTCCTCCTCTACCTGCCCTCCCCTACCTGTCCTCCCCTACCTGTCCCTCGTCTACCTGTCCTCCTCTACCTGTCCTCCTCTACCTGTCCTCCTTACCTGTCCTCCCCTACCTGCCCTCCTCTATCTGCCCTCCTGTACCTGCCCTCCTCTACCTGTCCTCCTCTACTTGCCCTCCTCTACCCTCCTCCTCTACCTGCCCTCCTCTGCCTGCCCTCCTCTACCTGTCCTCTACCTACCTGCCTCCTCCCTGCCTGCCCACCTCTACCTGCCCTCTCCCCATTCGCCCCCCCCCCCCTACCTGCCCGCCCCCCCCCCCCCCTGCCCTTTCCCATCTGCCCTCCTCTACCCTCGTCTACCTGCCCTCCTCTATCTGACCTCCCCCATCTCTCTCTCCCCATCTACCCTCTCCTTCCTGCCCTCCTTTACCTGCCCTCCTTTACTTGCTCTCCCATCTCTGCTCCCTCTACCTGCCCTCCCCTACCTGCCCTCCTTTACCTGCCCTCCTTTACTTGCTCTCCCCATCTACCCTTCCCTACCTGCCCTTTCCCATTTGCCCTCCTCTACCTTCCCTCCCCCATCTGCCCTTGTGTTTAAGTAAAAAAAAATCTTTAAAAAAAAATAGGAAGGTAGCGAGGTAGGTAGTGAGGGAGGAGGGAGGTAGGTAGGTAGGTAGGTAGGTACCCCCCCCCCCCTCCCCCACCACCACCACCACCACTCCTCAGCCCTCCAACGTTTAGTCCGAGCTTGTCTTCCAGGGATGTCGGTAAGGCTTTTCCGAGGGTTGCCCAGCCTGCTGGAAGTCGAGTGTACGACGGGAGCATGACGGCGGAAGTGAAGGTGTTCTCCATCAAGCTGCACAAAGAGCCGGGCAAGGTCATGCTGGCGCATGCCAACCCTGTGGCCAACGAGTGTGTCACGTTCGCGGATTATTCCTCGTGCTTCATAGATTCCGGAAACACCCGAAGGTCAAAGTTGAAGGTCCTGGTGACGGATCTGGCCCCAGGGGAGAGCAGACTGTACGGGTGTACCGTGTCCGCTTTTAGTCAGTTCGGAGACACGGATTCCCAGAGCTGGTCCTTGTGGGTGACGAGAAATGGTAAGTAGAAGGAAGGTTTTTTTTTCCTGTCTGCTTATATTTCGTCCTCTTGTGTGTGTGTGTGTGTGTGTGTGTGTGTGTGTGTGTGTGTGTGTGTGTGTCCCTTTTCCCTTTTCCTTTGCCGTCGTACATTTTGATCTTGGTGTACTCTTTTCGTCCTCATCTGTTCCACTTTTTGTTAGTTGCCCTGCTTCGAATCTCTCTCTCTCTCTCTCTCTGCTCTCTCTCTCTCTCTCTCTCTCTCTCTCTCTCTCTCTCTCTCTCTCTCTCTCTGTATGTGTGTAAGTGTGTGTGTGTCTGTGTGTGTCTGTCTGTGTGTGAGTCTGTCTGTCTGTCTGTCTGTCTCTGTCTCTCTGTCTCTGTCTCTCTCTCTCTCTCTCTCTCTCTCTCTCTCTGTATGTGCGTCTGTCTCTGTCTGCCTCTCTGTCTGTCTGTCTGTCTGACTGTCTGTCTATGTCTGTCTCTATTTTGTCTGTCTTTTCTCTCTGTCCGTCTCTGTCTCCCTGTTTCTGTCTGTCTCTGTCTTTGTGTCTGTCTCCCTCCCTGTCTGTCTGTCTGTCTGTCTCTCTCTGTCTGTCTGTCTGTCTGTCTGTCTGTCTCTCTCTCTCTCTCTCTCTCTCTCTCTCTCTCTCTCTCTCTCTCTCTCTCTCTCTCTCTCTCTCTCTCAATCATAACATTATACAGAGTATTTTACGCAGAACTGATGTGAATGGCATGCTATTTGATATTTTCCGAAGTGGTAATTATAGCATGTGTTTGAGATGAGAGTACATTTACAGAATATTTCTGTTGCCAACGTGGCGTAAAACAAGGATGTCTTTTGAGCCCACTGATTCCCCCCCCCCCCTCTCTGTCTGTCTGTCTGTCGGCCGGTCTGCCTGTCTCTCATAATAAGTGAATTAGCGGTGAAACTATCCACAAAAGGAAAGCACGGAATATAAATTAAACCAGGGGCTGCAGAGTATTTAAATTGCTGTTTGTAGATGATGTAGTATTTAAATTGCTGTTTGCAGATGATGCCATTCTCTTGACTAGCCCAGCCTTGGTTCACAAAATCAGCTTGAGGCATTAAAGAAAAGCTGACCGATTACATTTGACAGTTGATCTGAATTAAAAAAAAATGTAATAGCTTTCCGTAGCGGTGGTCGTTTTATTTGGAGAAGAAAAATGGCTGTACGGCAGTACGGCAGTTGTTAATGCATATAGATATTTCAGAATTGTATTCAAGTTGTTAACACAAGTTGTTAATGCATATAGATATTTCAGAATTGTATTCACACACAAGCTTGTTAATGCTAATCACACAAGTTGTTAATGCTTAATAGGTATTCAGAATTGTATTCATTACAAGCTGTTAATGCTTACAGACATTTCAGAATTGTATTCACACAAGTTGTTAATGCTTACAGATATTTCAGAATTGTATTCACACAAGTTGTAAATGCTTATAGGTATTTCAGAATTGTATTCACACAAGTTGTAAATGCTTATAGACATTTCAGAACTGTATTCACACAAGCTGTTAATGCTAATCACACAAGTTGTTAATGCTTAATAGGTATTTCAGAATTGTATTCACACAAGTTGTTAATGCTTACAGGTATTTCAGAATTGTATTCACACAAGTTGTTAATGCTTACAGGTATTTCAGAATTGTATTCACACAAGTTGTTAATGCTTACAGACACTTCAGAATTGTACTCACACAAGTTGTCAATGCTTACAGATATTTCAGAATTGTATTCACACACAAAACTGCTTTCACCCATCTGGCGCCGAAGTCGATGAAGATAAGGGACTGCTCTTTCATTTTCGTTGCCCTGAGTGTTGAGTCGAAGGTCGAAGCGAGACGTGTTTTGTGTTGTGATTCGTTTTGTCTACGTTATTCCGCGGCGTCATTAAAATACTTTTCAGATTTGCTTTAGATGAGCCGTGTTGGAAAGGGGAAAAAATTGTCATGGAAATTCTTAGGTCATTGCGAAAGCTAAATTCTTTTTACGCGTGTTTATTAGGAAAGTATTAGATACTCACAATGCTTACACACGCCGCTGGAGTATGGGGTCGTTTGAACAATTGACAAATAGGAAAAAGTTCATTTGTTCGCTATAAAGCGTTTTCTGAAAGTCCCCCTGCCATGCATCCAACGATGTTTGATACGGCGAGACTGTAAGATCCCCTTCATTTATAAGACATGGTAAATGCATCAGACACCAGTTGAAACTTCTGAGGTTTCCTCAAGCAGATTTTGCTTGAAGGGATACGATCCGGTGTCGGGGCAGCAGGGATATGGTGTCGGGGCTGCAGGGATACGATAAGGTGTCGGGGCTGCAGGGATACGATAAGGTGTCGGGGCTGCAGGGATATGATGTCGGGGCTGCAGGGATACGATATGGCGTCGGGGCTGCAGGGATACGATAAGGTGTCGGGGCTGCCGGGATCCCATATGGTGTCGGGGGGTGCAGGGATACGATATGGTTTCGGGGCTGCAGGGATATGGTGTCGGGGCTGCAGAGATACGATATGGTGTCGGGGCTGAAGGGATACGATATGGTGTCGTGGCTGCAGGGATACGATATGGTGTCGTGGCTGCAGGGATATGGTGTCGGGGCTGCAGGGATATGGTGTCGGGGCTGCAGGGATATGGTATCGGGGCTGCAGGGATACGATATGATGTCGGGGCTGCAGGGATACGATATGATGTCGGGGCTGCCGGGATATGGTGTCTGGGCTGCAGGGATACGATATGATGTCAGGGCTGCAGGGATATGGTGTCGTGGCTGCAGGGATATGGTGTCGGGGCTGCAGGGATATGGTGTCGGGGCTGCAAGGATACGATATGGTGTCGGGGGCTGCAGGGATATGGTGTCAGGGCTGCAGGGATATGGTGTCAGGGCTGCAGGGATATGGTGTCGGGGCTGCAGGGATACCATAATAATATGGTGTCGGGGCTGCAGGGATACCATATGGGTCGGGGCTGCAGGGATACGATATGGTTTCGGGGCTGCAGGGATACGATATGATGTCGGGGCTGCAGGGATACGATATGGTGTCGGGGCAAATGGAAAATGGCGTAGTGAATTGGACATACTTGTATGAACCGTTTTCTCAGAGTGTGGGTTTTGGGTTGTTTCGCTCTCACAACATACAGGGGCATTAACAGAGTTTTATCTCCAAACAGAAAGATCACCTCTCGCAGTTTGAAAATAGAATCGACAGTTTGACATGGAAAACAAGAAAATGTAACTGGATTTACTCATTTGTAAGCATGAAGAAAAAACAAAAGACAAAAATAACAACAACAACAACAGCAACAACAAACAGAGAAATACACTGCAGTGGTAAACAGAAAACAAATGGCATAGGGTACATTTATCAACATTAAGATGGAGAAGTGTTTACTTTAATGCAAAGAAAGGTTTCACCATGGGGCACCCCTGTTGTATGGACATCCTGGTGACAATGAAACGCATTGTGTCATTATCTCTCTCAGCACAAACCTTCCCAAGCTGTGAGAAGGAAGTGTTCGCTTTTCAGATCAGATATAGCTTTAAAAAAATCGAGATATCTCCGATACATTTTCCTCAGAAGTACGTATTCGTTCTGCTTGCAAAATGTATCACGGGTTCATAGACAAAAGAAAAAAAAGAATAAAAGTATGAGTTATTTTCGAAGGGAAAACTGTGTTCTCGTACAGTTTTTTGGATGGATCGGGCGGTTCTCAATGCGTCTTGTTTGTTTTTTTATTTCTATTTTCCGGATTTAAGTGTACGTTTTCCGAATGTGTTGTTTTGGTGTACATCATGTAAACATTTTAATACAGTGTGTGTGTGTGTGTGTGTGGGGGGGGGGGGGGGGGGGGGGGGGGGGGGCATGTGCGTGCATGCGTGCGTGCGTGTGCGTGTGTGTGTGTGTGTGTGTGTGTGTGTGTGTGTGTGTGTGTGTGTGTGTGTGTGTGTGTGTGTGTAATTATTATTACGCCGACGTGCTATTTATTGATGTACTGTTCTCATACATTTGATCTACATTTCTGCCTACTTTGATATCGTTGTTACACCCGCCCCCTTCCTCACAAGACCTGGTAGTGACAATTTCAAAGTGTCTGGCTATCAAATCTTTCTCTCTCTCTCTCTCTCTCTCTCTCTCTCTCTCTCTCTCTGTCTCTCTGTCTCTGTCTCTCTCTCTGTCTCTGTTTGTCTTTCTCTCCTTTCCTCTCTTCTCCTCTTTCTCTCCTCTCTCACTTCCTTTTCACTGTCTCTTCTCTTCTCTCTTCGTCTGTGCTTGTCTGTCTCTCCTCCGTCTCTTCTTCTGTCTATCTCTCTCTCTCCTCTCTTTCTTCTGTCCTCTGTTCTCTTCCTCTGCCTCTTTCCTCTCTTTTTCTACTCTCTTTTCGTTTCCTCTCTGTCCCTCTCCCACTCTGTTTTTCTCCCTCTTTTCTCCTTCTTCCTTCCTCGCTCTCTCTCTCTCTGTCTCTCTCTCTCTCTCTTCTCTCTCTCTCTCCGCTCTTTCTTCTCTTCCTTCTTCCTTCATCCCTCTCTTCTCTCTCTCAGCTCTCCCTCTCTCTTCTCCTCATCTCCTCTGTCTCGTCTCTCTCGTCTGTCTGTCTGTCTTCTCTCTGTCTCTCTCTCTCCTCTCCGTCTGTCCTGTCTCGTCCTCTTTTTTTTCTCCCTCTCTGTTTATCTCTCTATTGTTTTCTCTCTATGTCTGTCTCTCTGTCGTGCTCCTGTCGCCCCTCTCATCCTCCCCTGTCCTCCTCCCTCCTTCTCTCCCTCTCCCCTCCCTTCTCTCTCTCCTTTCTCCTCTCTCTGCTTCTCTCTCTCTTGTCTTCTCTGTCCCTCTGTCTTCTCTGTCTCTCTCCTCTCTCTGTCCCCTCTCTTCTCTCTGTTTATCTCTCTCTCTCAGGTTGTCGTTGTCTGTCTGTCTGTCCTCTGTCTCTCTCTCTCCCTCTTTCTCTCCATCTCCTCCCTCTCTTCCTCTGGTCCTCTCTCTCTCTCTCTCCCCCCACCTCCCTCTCTTCCCCTCTCTCTCCCTCTCCCTCTCTCTCTCCTCTCTCTCCTCTCTCTCTTCTCTGCCTGCCTGTCACAGAAACTGGTTTTGTATTGGCCGGTATCAGAAAGATCTGTTTTGATTGCCTATCCTTCTCCATGGCAAAAAAACAAAAACAAAAAAACAATTGTTTTTTATATAAGAGGGTGTGGAGACTGTCACACTTGTTGCCAGCTGGCACCGTTTCTCGTTCTGGATCTCTCTCAACAATATCTTCAGAGAACAAGAGTTTGGATTTTTTCATTTGTAGCTGTGTGTGTGTGTGTGTGTGTGTGTGTGTGTGTGTGTGTGTGTGTGTGTGTGTGTGTGTGTGTGTGTAGTAGTAGTAGTACTTTTCTTTAACGTCTTTTCACTAATGTGATATTAGACGGAGAGAGAGAGAGAGAGAGAGAGAGAGAGAGAGAGAGAGAGAGAGAGAGAGAGAGAGAGAGTCTTCTGTAGGCCTATGTGAAGGGGCAAACAACCAAACAAGACATGAATGCTAGTTAATCTTTTCTCGCCACAAATACATTTTGCGTTATTACTGTACTTGGTTTTTAAAGCATCAAGTTTTATTCTATAGTATACAGAAATAAAATTTCTGTATTGATGCAAATTACTTGTTTTAATATTAGGGTTATTAATAAAGCTTTCAAGACATAACAGCTGAGTGTTATTTGCATTAATAGCTAGACCTTGTTGATTGTTTTGTTTCCTGAATCGATTATAAATTGTTTGTTTTAACATTTTATCCCTCTTGTAAAGTAAGATGCAAATATAAAGGCGTCACTGAGTTTTCATTCCTAGCACCTCTTTTTGCTTTTCTGTCAACAAGTTCATTGCCGAAAATACCACAATGTGAGGGAATCCAACAGAATGTGACTTCCGTTCCTTTGCACATTAATACATGAAATAGATGGCATATTTCCTTTAAAATGGGATTATTATTGAGTGAGTTAGAGAACTTTATAGACTGTAGAACAGACATCGAATCGACCATAAAGACCACTTTAACAATTGAGTGTGGTAAATCAATTAAATAAGATAAAGCCATAATAATGGCTACCATTTCCGCAACATAAATTGATCTGTGCTTTCCAATATAATAAGTCTTTTCCACTTTTAGTGAAGGTATTACAAAAGCAGAAACCTGCCTGATTAGTATGTAACAAGGAGCCATCAGTATATACTTTAAGATGATCTGAATATTTTTTTATAGTATGCATTTTTACTGTATATGACAAAATATTTGGTTGATCGTTTTTTACTAACATCTGTATAATCAAGATCAAAAATTTGCTCGCTTCCTTTCCCAATCAGGAAGAGAATTAGATGTCGTTTTCAACAGAGAATCAAGACTGATGGCGGATTCTTCCAAAAGATCTGCTGTATAGGAACCGATGGTGGAAAGAGACACAATTGATTGTGCTCTTTTAGGATAATGAGTCTCAGGCTTCACAGCAATTTCAATGCTATTCACGTCTTCATTTGAAGAGCATTTAAGTACATATTTCGAAACAGCCAATTTTCTGTATTCGTCCAAGGATAAAACATCAAGTTCTCTATAAGTTCGCATAGTAGATGCATGGAAAGGAACACCAAGACATGCGTGTGTGCGTTTTTCATCATAGCCTAATGACGTTAATTTGCCGGTGTACTTTTTCGCCTTCCTCTTTTGCTAAGAATGTTTTTTTTTTTTTTTCTTCAGTCAATCATAATACTCAATGAACACATCTCAATTCATACACGAGTAATGCACACCAAATGTAGCTGATCGTGTACATGTCTTTCTGCCGGATTGTCTGTCTGTCTCACATCGACCCTGCCCCCCCCCCCTCCCCCCGTGCTCACAAGCACACGCACACCTGGAAGAGGAGAGCGGGAACGGTAGAAAAGATGACATTGTGAGGATATAGGCTGAATTGTTTGATGAAACAAACAAGAACGTTGTTTATCCACAATGGGCAACCACTTCATTATCTGTGTATCGGGCATTATAGGTAACTAAATGATTTATGATCACTAATGATTATTATCATTATCATTATTATTATCATCATTATTGCTTTTATTATTATTACTATTATTTTTTTTTTATTACTATTGTTATTATCATCATTATCGTTGTTGTTGTTTGTTGCTATTATTATTATTCATTGTTATTATCATTTTATGATGATGATGATGATATGATGATGATAATTATTCTTCTTGTTATTATTACTATTTTCAATAGCTGGATTAGTGCAGCATTTCTGCTCGTTACACGATGGTTGTATTTATTTCGATGCAATCACTGATGCAGTCTGGACCTCACTTGGCTGGCGTTCTATCCATGAGGTCTGTGCGGGGGGGCAGGGCTATAAGCACCTTTACCATGACCTATCCATGTGGTCTGTACAGGTGGGGGGGGGGGGGGGGGGGGGAGGGCTATAAGCACCTTTACCATGACCTATCCATGTGGTCTGTACAGGGGGGGGGGGGGCAGGGCTATAAGCACCTTTACCATGACCTATCCATGTGGTCTGTACAGGGGGGGGGGGGGGGGGGGGCAGGGGCAGGGCTATAAGCACCTTTACCATGACCTATCCCATGTGGTCTGTACAGGGGGGGGGGGGGGGGGCAGGGCTATAAGCACCTTTACCATGACCTATCCATGTGGTCTGTACAGGGGGGGGGGGGGGCAGGGCTATAAGCACCTTTACCATGACCTATCCATGTGGTCTGTACAGGGGGGGGGGGGGGGGGGGGGGGCAGGGCTATAAGCACCTTTACCATGACCTATCCATGTGGTCTGTACAGGGGGGGGGGGGGGCAGGGCTATAAGCACCTTTACCATGACCTATCCATGTGGTCTGTACAGGGGGGGGGGGGGGGGCAGGGCTATAAGCACCTTTACCATGACCTATCCATGTGGTCTGTACAGGGGGGGGGGGGGGGGGGGCAGGGCTATAAGCACCTTTACCATGACCTATCCATGTGGTCTGTACAGGGGGGGGGGGGGGGGGGGGGGGGGGCTATAAGCACCTTTACCATGACCTATCCATGTGGTCTGTACAGGGGGGGGGGGGGGCAGGGCTATGAGCACCTTTACCATGACCTATCCATGTGGTCTGTACAGGGGGGGGGGGGGGCAGGGCTATAAGCACCTTTACCATGACCTATCCATGTGGTCTGTACAGGGGGGGGGCAGGGCTATAAGCACCTTTACCATGACCTATCCATGTGGTCTGTACAGGGGGGGGGGGGGGGGCAGGGCTATAAGCACCTTTACCATGACCTATCCATGTGGTCTGTACAGGGGGGGGGGGGGGGGCAGGGCTATAAGCACCTTTACCATGACCTATCTATGTGGTCTGTACGAGAGACTGGGCTATAAGCACCTTTACTATTACCTATCCATGTGGTCTGGGGGGGGGGGGGGGGGGGGGGGGGGGGGGGGGGGGGGGGGGGGGGGGGGGGGGGGGGGGGGGGGGGGGGGGGGGGGGGGGGGGGGGGGGGGAGGGGGGACAGGGCTATAAGCACCTTTACCATGACCTATCCATGTGGCTGCCTGTGGCTGCCTGTGTGAAAGTGTTAGTATTGTGTACCTTCTTCAAGCAAGGATTGAGTACAAGAAAGCGTAAATGTATTTATCTTTGGAAATAAAGAATTGTTCATCTCTTTTCTCTCTCTCTCTCTCTCTCTCTCTCTCTCTCTCTCTCTCTCTCTCTCTCACACACACACACACACACACACACACACACACACACACACACACACACACACACACACAATTATACACACACACACACACACATTTAAACACACACGCATACACACACACACACACACACACACACACACACACACACACACACACAAACACATACACACACACGCGCGCGCGCGCGCGCGCACGGAGGAGAGAGAGAGAGAGAGAGAGAGAGAGAGAGAGAGAGAGAGAGAGAGAGAGAGAGCACTCTTACAAATCATTGTCAATCGATGGATTCTTTAATAGCGTTTGTATTTATAGATTGATTTGTACAGGTGCGTAGAAAGATGATGTTTAACCGAATGATTCGTATTTCTTCATAAAAGCTGAAAGAAGTGGTTAAAACCAAAAGTCTGTGCCCAGATTAAGCAACTCGAGCGGAATGCGAAGCACATTAAATCCCCAAACAGTTTGAACCTGCCTCGTATGTGACTTTCGGGTTGGCTGCTAGAGTTAGAACCTTGACCTATGTTAAATTCAGTCATACAAGGTGAAGGTCAGTTCGCCGTGGACTTCGTCACAGTTGAACAAATTCTGTCACAGTCTGTTGTAACGTTTTGCAGCTGAGGACGGTGTTAAGTGGAATTTTTTGGAGCATGGGAAGACAACGACTGATTGAATGCTGTCGCCGGCGTTAGCCCGCGAAAGCGATAGAGGCCATGGACAGAATGTATGTATACACATAAGGCGAAAAGCAGGTGCAAGCCCGTTCACGCATGTAGGCATGTGATCACGTGGGAGCTAGGTGTGTCATTGAAAACCTTATTGCTAACACAGCGGACATTTTCAGCTGTTTGAACAGGCAAGGTTTTTACATGTTCTGTTTTCTCGTGTCTTGTGCTTTTCAACATCAGTCGTGCGACAAGGCGGTTCTCAAGAACTGAATGTTATAGACTGACCGGAATCACTTACTTCGTTTGCAAACAGAAAATTGACGTTTCTATACGTTCGTATTTGTCAACGAAATTCCCATTGCGATCGTAGTTCTTAGCAGAAACTAGTTCGTGGTTTTATATGGTCTAATGCTGTTAACCAGAGCCCTGGGCTATAATGGTTTCGTGAATTAAAACGCATCCTGTGCATCAGTTTATTTTGATACTGGGTGTGTTTACATCCCGTTACTGACATTGTTTACAGGCGTTCCGATGAGAGAAACTTGAGCAACGAAAATGATACTGCAACAAATGTAGCATTCTCAGGTAAATGGATTACAATTACGCATACTCCACAGCCCTAGCCCTCCTCTCTGTCTGTCTGTCTGTCTGTCTGTCTCTGTCTGTCTGTCTGTCTGTCTCTGTCTCTCTCTCTCTCTCTCTCTCTCTCTCTCTCTCTCTCTCTCTCTCTGCAAACCTATTTCTATGAGTATTAAAATCACACACGTCAGTCCTTTAGTTACTATTACTAATGCAAGGAAAGCAACAAAATTGAATTAAAAAATAAACATGTTTTAATGATAATAATAATAATAAATAGTAGTAGTAGTAGTAGTAGTAGTAGTAGTAGTAGTAGGCCTAATAATGATAACAACAACAACAAAGCATTTTAAAATCGCCTTGCCAAAGCATTTTAAAATCGCCTTGCCAAAGCACACGCTCGTGTACGCAACGGACTACCTACCTGAGTAGTGCCGACTGAGGAGCTGCCTGCCGGCGTTTCATTCAGTCGTTTCCCGTGTCATCCACTCAATATATTTCCCCTTATTTCCTTACTTCCTTCATTCTTTCCATTTCTCACGCAGGGTGCGTGCTATGTGTAACATGTCATCCATACCAACGGCCAAACTGGTCTTCTCTTTCAAAAGTTGGTGATGGGATTTTTCGTGTGTGCGAGACGTTTATGCGTGCGTTCACACATGGAAACTCGGTTTATAGGCTCGTTCGAAGGATGTTATGATGGTATTTCGAAAAAAAAAAAAAATAAAGCAAATCGGCATTTTAAGTACATATGTAGTGCTCTGTTTGACAGAACTGAAGCAAAGTTAGAAGCAGAAAAGTTGCAGGACCAGGTGATTTACCACACTGAATAAAGAATGATTGGTAAAACATAACACCCGTTTTCTTGAAGTGATTCAATGCCATCACTACAAGTGGTGCCATGTGAATCATTTTACCATTGGACAGACAGGAACTGTATAATTCTAAGCGGGAGCTTGCGCACGCACACATGCGTGCGTGCGCGCGCGCACACACACACACACACACACACACACACACACACACACACACACACACACACACACACACACACACACACACACACACACTCGCACGCACGCACGCACGCACACAAGCACGCACGCACACACACACACACACACACACACACACACACACACACACACACACACACACACACACACACACACACACACACACACACACACTCGCACGAACGCGCGCATGCACGCACACACACACACATGCACGCACGCACGCACACACGCACGCACAAACGCACGCACGTACGCACGCACGCACACACACACACACACACACACACACACACACGTATATCTGTAACGATACATGTGTTACGGACATCGTACACATTACTGACCAGAGCTGGCCGGACTGTTGCAATTCGTTTTTTTAAAAGTATTTCAGAAGTATTCTTAGTGGACTACCTAGATTCTGACATGTGAAGGACAGAGGTGAGAGAAAATGACAAGAGACAGTAGGTCTGACATTCTCAGTGATCTCTGTCGCCTTTTGATATCGTTTTACACCGTCGGTGATGAACAGACGTTAAAATTACCATAGAAACTGAACTGAGCTGAACACCTATAATAGTATGTCCAAAGTTCTGCAATTAGATAGGTAGAAATATGTGTTTGTGTGTGTGTGGAGAGAGAGAGAGAGAGAGAGAGAGAGAGAGAGAGAGAGAGGGAGAGAGCAAAATACCGCTGTTTTAAAGACGGCAGGTCATTGTTTAAACTCCATGGGTGGACAACCCACCAGCCTAGTTCTTCTGATGAGTCTGGCCCACAAGCCAAACGTCGACTGTGGACGGCGTAAACAAAGATTGTGTTCACGGGACAGGGTGCCATGGTTCCCATGAACTGTTGACGAAGGTTCAAACATCAGCCCTTTTACTCCTTCCTCGTGTACTTATTGCACCAAAGCTCTGCTGCAGTCCAAATCCTTTCACATTTCATCCACAAAGATACTGTTGAAGATACGTGATTGGATTTGTACAACGCTTTTGAACAAGAGAAACTGCTAGACCGTAATCACTGAAAAGTTAACTGAAATAAAGATGTTGGATTTGAGAAGTGACAAATCGTTGATTTTTTTTTTTCGTGTCCGTATTCTCTCTCTCTCTCTCTCTCTCTCTCTCTCTCTCTCTCTCTCTCTCTCTCTCTCTCTCTCTCCCATCTGCCTAGCTTCTGTTGCTTACAGATTCAACATTACCCAAAGAAACATAATTCAGCATTCAGCCATCAGTCCGTTCCATATCACTGCACTGAGGCGGCACTGGTTGAAGGGACTGAACTGCGCATATCCTTCTCAAAGTAAGGGAGACAAATAACTGGTGTGTGGGGGAATAATTATGTGCTGAAGTGAGATCCGTTCGCCATCTTGGTCACAAGAGTCGTTCAACATGTTGTGTGTTCTGAAGTTTGTCCCCTGTTTCGTCTTCATTTACCCGGTCAAGGGCTATGAAAACGGTAGGTTTTCACAAGTGAAGGTTCTCTCTGATAATATTTGATTTTTGTTCCGAGGTTCACTTTGATAAAGTCCATCTTTTCGATTCGAGTTGCATTCTATTTTAAAACAACGGCTTGGTCGTGTGTATTGTTCACCTGTGTTAAACCGTGATCGTTTTTCCTAGGGGCTTTTTCTTATTATTATTATTTTCACCTGAGACACCTTTGAAACAGTAGTAAAATCTGGTTTCTTTGTATTTCGTCTTTGCTCATTTTCAGTCATTATGTTTCCTTATAGGCAGTTCAGTTTGGCTGTGTTTGGTACACAGTTCCGTGTCGTTCTGAGCAAAGCAGACTTGACGATCGATTTTATTGTAGCAGAGAGTCTTGCTCCAGGAAATGCTGCTTTCGTAGCTTTTGTGTTGATTTCGAAAGTAAGTTGCTCTCTCATTTTTTGGTCGCATTATCAGTATGTCTCAAGCAGACCCCTATGCCAAGACCACAGTTTATTTTGATTACAGTTCACTACTTCTGATCTGTTGTTACTTTCAAACGGTTCCAATGCTATCAGACTTGCCTATGTATTTCTTTCTTTCTTTGCATGATTTTCAGTGATGGGGCGTTAATAGTTTTTTTTTTTTCTCTTTGAAACAATCTCAGAAAGTTTTGTTTGTTCTCTTCTGCTAGTTTGATCGACGCAAGGCTGAAGGGTTGAAACTTTACTCATTGATTTATAAGCTCAGCTTTGACTTTTTTTTTTTTTTTTTTTTGGGGGGGGGGGGGGGGTGTCAGAAATTCCAATTGTGCTCACAATAAAACTTTTTTCATTATTCTTCTTGTCGTGTTTGTTAGAGGGGTTTAAAAAGAAGAGTGTTAGATGTTAAAGTAGACCTAAATTTCACCCAAAACTATTTTAAAAATCCGCACGCTTGCCATTCACACTAAGAGCGTTCTTTTGAACACACGTTTCCCTGAAGTGTAACGCTGTCCCTTCGTAGGCATGCAGGCTCTCGCCTCTTCAAAGGCTTTCCGAGCCTACAGGAAGTGGAGTGCACGCCGGGAAGTCTGATGACGGAAGCGGAGGTCTTTTCCTTGAAGATGTTCACTTTACCTGAAAACGCCATGCTGGCCCATGCTAACCCCGTGAAGAACGAGTGTGAGACCTTTGGGCAGTATTCCTCCTGTGACCTTGACACCGGTGACACCCGGAAGTCCCGTCTGCGCGTGCTGGTGTCCGACCTGCGGGAAGGGGAGGTCAGGAGGTACGGTTGTACGGCTTCCAGTTTTGGGGCGTACGGGGAGACGAAAGTGGCCCGGTGGGGTCTGTTGACGTGAAGAGGAACAGTGAGTGTTTCGGTTTCGAGTGTGGAGTTCTCTGTCTCTGTCTGTCTGTCGGTCTCGGTCTCGGTCTCTCTGTCTCTCTGTCTCTGTCTCTGTCTCTCTCTCTCTCTCTCTCTCTCTCTGTCTGTCTGTCTGTCTGTCTGTCTCTCGGCTGGGCTATAAGCAACATTACCTTACCTTACCTCTCTCTCTCTCTCTCTCTCTCTCTCTCTCTCTCTCTCTCTCTCTCTCTCATTTGTGCTGTTTTGTGTGTTTGTCTGATTCTTCTTTTTGTACAGAGGGAGTGGGTGGAAGATGAGGATTCTGGGGAAGGAGAAAAGATGTAAAGTGTTTAAGGACAGGAGACAGTAAAGTTAAGAAAAGAGCAGTTTACAACAGGATACTATTCTACGTAGGTATGTACAATGCAATTAGGCCTAGATTTTAAAAAAAAAAAAAAAAAAAAAAAAAAAAAAAAAAAAAAAAAAAAAAAAAAAAAAAAAAAAAAAAAAAACACCACATAACTGGATCCAAAACTTTCAAAGAAACACTAAATAGCAACTAACACCAAGATTAAGAAAATAAGGTAGACGTTAAAGTAAATGTCCAACTGGGCTCTTGATCAGTCCTTGAACAACTTCAAAAATGTTCGTTTCGTCAGAGATGATGTCTTCAAAGACTGACATCGATTCAGTGTTCAACAAACCAAGCAGGGTAATAGGGTTTCATTCTATCGCACAAAAATAGTAGATGGAACGGAGTGATTTGCTGGCCACAAATACAAGTCACATGTTTACAGAATTTTTTTTTAAAGGCATTAAGCCTCAATCTAAAAATCAAACTTTTAAAAATCCTCTCTTGGTAGAGATTCTTCATACCTGTTTTTATTTGCTGATATCTTGTTAAATAATATCCCCTTTTTTTTTTGTTTTTGGTGCCTTTTCCCTTCTTTGAAATAGAATTCCAGGCTGCGTCTTTTAAAAGACTATAACTCTCATGTAAGGAATAAAGGAATGCATATCTTTGTTAAATCAGTTTCAGTGATATAGCAGCCTTTTTGGCTATTTGTCTACCCTTTCATTCGCAGGTAATCCACAGTGAGATGATGGAACCAACAAAAATCGACATAAGAACCACGTAAATGCAAAAATGAATTAAGTGGTACACTTCTGATATAAGTTCTTCTGCTCTCACACTTGTGTTCGAAAATTTTAGAGCTTGTAGGACTGATTTTGAATCAACACAAAGTAGTATTTGAAATACAGGAAATCGAAAATCAAGAAGAAAGTTTAATGCCATAATAATGGCAACAAGTTCCGCAGTAAAATATGGAAATATTCTTTCCAAGGTGGTAACCTTTCTCTATTTTTAAGGATGGAATTATGAATGCTGAACCAGACAAATGATTGTCTAGTACAGAACCATCTGTATAGATTTTAAGGTGATTTATATAAGTTTCATTTATATGTGACTTAACATTCGTTGGCAACAAGGGTCCATCACTTTTTTTCTTAAACTTGTATAGTCTATGTCATAATTTGCTCTACAAAGTTCCCATTCCGGGATAGTGCTAAAAGACACCCGAGGAGCTACGTTTTGAGGTGCAGTGCCTGCTTTTGTAAATAAGTCAGATGTGTATGAGGCTATCGATTTTTAGAGAATCAATTTTTTGAGCCCGTTTAGGAAAATTTATTTCTGATTTTTAATTCAGTTTCACTGGTATTAAGATTTTGTAGTGTATGACTTCTTAAAATATATTTTGCAGATGCAAGTTTCATATTTTCTTCAAAAGGTAATATTCCGATCTCCATATAAGTTTTTAAAGTTGATGCATGAACCGGGACACCAAGAGCTATCTTGTAAGCTTTACTATCGATACTCTGCAACTTTTTTAATTAATATTTTGGGGCTGAAAAAAAAATGTCTCCTGGGCATAGGATAGTTTTGATCGTACAAGCGCAGCAGTAGCTAAATGTGTTAATACTTTACTGTCTTTACCCCAGGATTGTTGACTCACCATTTTTTCAAGAGTTTTATGTTTTTCTACCTTTTGTTAGAATAGTTTGTATGTGATAATTCCAGCTCAATTTAGAAGTTAAATTTACTCCTAAAAATTTTTACAACTTTTTTATATTTATATTCAAGACAATCCATCTATTTGAAATGAGGGCAAAGGATCAGGATCATAGCCAGTATTGAACAGAACCATATGCGATTTTTCAGCTGAAAGGGCCAATCCATTTTCAGTCATGTACTTACTAATTTTATCTAGTTCATTTTGATATAACTTTTTAATATAGTTGATTGATCTAACTGGTGTGTGACGTTTAAAGTAACTTTCATCCATATGCAGATATCATCCGCATATTGTACTAGTTCAACAGTTTTTGATAATGATTTAGGAAGATCATGGATCAAAATATTAAACAGGATAGGAGCTATCACAGCTCCTTGCGGGATCCCATCTGGATATGTCTTTCATTAGAATATACATTTCCTACCTTCGTCTGTATTGTTCTGTCAGTTAAAAAGGTTTTTAAGTAATTGTACACATACATCCCGAGAGACCAATTAACTTCAATTTATTCAGAAGTTTTGAATGCCAGACTTGGTCATATGCCTTTCTAATGTCAAAAAAACGTGGCAAGCACATTTTTTTTTCTACGTGCAAACTGATGTTTAACCTGTGTTGTAATTTTTACAAGATGGTCAACTGTAGATCTACCCTTTCTAAAGCCCCGCCTGTTGTATTGGTATTACACCATTTTTTTCACAATGATGTTCAAGTCTTTTTTAGAATAATTCTTTCCATAAGTTTTCCCACATGTGAAGTGAGAGCAATTGGCCTGTAGTTATTTTTGTCTGATTTTGACTTGCCCTCTTTAGGGATAGGGGTTACAATTGATTTTTTCTCCTCTCTCTCTCTCTCTCTCTCTGTGTATGTTTTTCGCAAAATATTGTCTGCAGTTTTCTCTGTCTCGTTAGCGTCTCTGTCTCTTTCTGTGTCATTCTTTGTCTCTGTCCCTTTTTGTCTCAATGTGCATCTCTTTGACTGAGTTGTCCTGGTGTGTGTATCTTGCATGCGTGTGTGTGTATGCTTGCGTGTGTCTGCGCGCGCGCGCGCGCGCGCGCGCGCGCGCGCGTGTGTGTGTGTGTGTGTGTGTGTGTGTGTGTGTTGGTGTGTGTGCATTTCTCTCTCTGTCATTTGCATGTCTGTCTGTCTCTCTCTCTCTCTCTCTCTCTCTCCTCTCTCTCTCTCTCTTTCTCTCTCTCTCTCTGTCTGTCACGGCTTGTCACGTGCGTCACACAGAGTGCACGAGACGACAGCCATGGACACGGCTCTGCTTTCGCTGTTGAGGGTATCTCCTCTACGGGTGAATGATTCGGACTGGGGTCAGTGACCCAGATCCAAGGATTCACCTGGCTGTGACGCACGGGCTTCCTCGAAGTCCAGGTTACATGTCTGGTGTGGGGTCAGTCAGGGAGAGGCGGGCCAATACTGGGCCTTTAGGGTTTGACAAGGTGAATGGCCACATGTCTGTGTATGGGGTCAGTCAAGGAGAGCGGGGGGGATGCTGGGCTTTTAGGGTTTGACAAGGTGAATGGCGCTGAGCAAGAAGGAGGAAAGGAGGAGGGATTGAGAGTGACATGATGATGATGATGATGATGATGATGATGATGATGATGATGATGAAATTGGAGATCAAGAAAGCCAATAGAACAGACATTGCCATCGATGACATAACGTTTTTGCATTTTAATTTCGCAAACTTATACATCGTTTTTTTTTTTTTAATTTTTAATTTTTTTTTTTTTGACTGACAAGTCGGTTGGTCACATCATTATATTTGGTTTGTCTTTAAGAGACGTTTACTGATTCCTCGTGTTTTTTTTTTTTCTGGTATTCACAGAGATGTCGTCAAGTTTCATGCTCCAGGGAAAAACTTTCTTATTTGATTGGATAAAAGTGTTTTTGGTCTGAATATAAATGTGGTTTTGGCGGCCTGTCATACTGTACCTGGAGAATATCCTATTCACAATGGTCTAAATATGAAGGTTTTTTTTTTTTTTTCTGAATCGGGGAAGACAATTAACCACAATAAGTTTAGAAAGATGTACATATTTTGGTATATATGTGATTTAAATGTTAGAACGGACGGTCAACAAGACGAAACAGATTTTCTGAATTACTTACCCCGTGACGATGATGACAGGAAAAGTCTAAATGCTATCAATGTTCTTCATTCTCTAAACACGATGCCATCAATGGTTTTGGGAAAATATCTAACGGATATTTCTTTCCCTTTTCTTGTCACTCTTTTCAATGGGAGTTGTGAAGGTTAAATAGGAAGCAGGTATGATTTTGTTTCTCCTTAGTGTATTAGTGTCGTTCATTATTGTTTAGTTTCTGATGATTTTGTGAAGAACTGTAATCTGCAGTGGATGATGATTTGGGTTCATGGGACAGTTTTGCAAACTGAGTTGAAATGGAGATATATACACGTTAATACCGTTTTCTGCCAGCAAGGCAAAGAAAGGGCTGTTTGATATGTCAGTCGCACGCGCACTTCTTAGGATGAATTGAAGAGCGACGAACTGCATAACTGTTTGAATTATCTGTTGAATGTTGATGTAAACGGTGGTGTGGAAAAGTTTGTTCCAGCTTTTTCCTGAGTGGCTGCATGAATGGTTTGGAATCGTTGGAAAGATATACGAATCATGTTACCTTTGGTTAGATAAAGGATGTGAGAGAAAACGAGAGAAAAAAAAAAAGAAAGAAAAGAGACACCCCCCCCCCCCCTTTTTTTTTTTTTTTTTACCCAGAAGACTGTAAAAAAAAAAAAATCTCAACGGTGTAGAAAAAAAAGAAAACAGCAGAAAAAAGGACTTACATAACTGAAAAAAAGGAACATGCGTTACTTTGGAAGAAAAATCATGTGTCTGTCGTGAAGTGATGGTTCTAAGGGAAATGAGGTAGGATTCGGGAATTGTAGTAAATATTTGGGACTACTGTTTTACAAATGAATTAAGACATAGTTTTACTTAGAATGACATCCGCTGCGAAGGAAAGAAAGATGTCAAGGAAAAAGTCCTAGGTCACTAAGAAAGCTGAATTGTTTTGATTCCAGGGTTTCTACAGAATGTGTTGATTGTTTTGATTCCAAGGTTTCTACAGAATGTTTGATTCGAGGATTGAACCGCTCCTTACAAGAGGCGCTGAAATTTGGGGGATGATATGGAAAGGGCCATTACTTGTGCCACCAAACATTCTCTCAATGTTCCAATACATGCTCTTGATAAAATAAGACGTGGTGAAACAGGAAGATATCCGTGGCATATTAAACCCTTATTCAAATGTATTAGGTTTGGTTGAAATGGTTCCAAGTTTGGTTGAAATTATTTAAACTGCCATGAACAGAATGTGTAAATCGGCAAACCGGAAGATGTTGGATTAAATGGAACAGGGTTATGAAATCCGGACGTCATGTGTTACAAACGTTTGAACAGAAAATGGCTTTGGGAAGGGGGGGGGGGGGGGGGGGGCAGGGTGGTAGGGGGGGAGGGTGGAGGGGGGGGGGGGGAGGACCCAGTGTGCGGGTCATGATCATCAAAGCTTATTTCACAATTCAAAAGCAGATCAATTGACACTTTAAACAAAACTGCTATTCCTTCATGCAAACTGAAGGTAAATTTTGTTTGTTTTTGTTTTTTTTTGTTTTTTGTGTTTTCAGTTGAAATGTGTTAGGCTTGATGTGAACGGCGAAGGCTGGTTTTCATGGGAACACAGAAGAACGGTTTCCGCCGGGCACGTCCGCAGAAACCCCTGGTCCCATGTCTTGTTCTCAAATAGAGGATGGAGTTCAAATTGCTAGTGACTGCAAAACTGTTAACGTTGTGATGTACATTTTTTCAAAACTTCAACACCACCAACACCACCATCACCACCACCAACAACAACAGCAACAACAACAACAAAATGAAAAAAAAAAAAAAACACCAACACCGATTTGCTTATTTTGGTCAAATCAGAAAAGGATGACTTGCTAAGTTCGAAAGGGAAATTCGCTTCTGGAGTCTGGAATATAGGGCGTACATAGTAGATACTCTCTGAAAGGTAAACGAGTGATCTGAAGTCTATCGAATGACTGATTTTGACAGTGGATGGCTTGACATTCTATTTGTGATTGTGCGCGCGCGCATGCGTGCGTGCGTGCGTGAGTGCGTGTGAGTGAGTGAGTGAGTGAGAGATAGAGAGAGAGAGAGAGAGAAAGAGAGAGAGAGAGAGAGAGAGAATTTTGCTGATGCATGCAGTGTGTAGTTTCTAAAACTTACTGGAAAGCTACAGTGGCTGTTACTTTCACGGTTGTATTGTACAGCTTTGTTCTATGCTGCGAGTGATGCATTCACCCATGTCATAAAGATGTGATCGTTAATGACACTTAAAGGGTCAAAGCTTGAAGTATCTCTCTCTCTCTGCCTTTCTGCCTGTCTGTCTCTCTTTCTGTCTTGTCTGACTGGCTGGATATCTGTTTGCCTGTATGTCTGTCTGTCTGTCTGTCTGTCTGTCTGTCTGTCTCTGTTTCCCTGTCTCTGTCTCTGTGTCTTTGTCTCTGTCTGTCCGTCCGTCCTCTCTCTCTCTCCCTCTCTCTCTCTCTCTCTGTGTGTGTGTGTGTGTGTGTGTGTGTGTGTGTGTGTGTGTGTGTGGTGTGTGTGTTCCTCCTCTCTCCCTCCTTTTATGTTTGTATCGGCATGTGTCTTACCTGCAGTGCTGATGGTGTACCAGCCCAATAAGTCGTTCTCAGATCTTTGAACGCCTGGCTCAGAACACGGCGGCAAAGCTCCAGCCGCTATGAAAACATCTACAGTGGCACGTGCAGCGTACGTAAACTGTGTAGAAAATATTCCCAAGCCTGTCAGGTCTCTACTACCAATGGAATCGGCTTCTCACCGTCGTACTAGTTTAAACACAGGACCATTTTGTTTTCAAGCCAACCGCACTTTTCTGCCTCGCCGTATCTCCTCGTTTCCCAGCATGCATTCTTCGGGTTCACCCCTGCCGGCTCTGTCTGTCTTTCTGTGTTCGACTCTCCCTCCCCCCCCCCCCCCCCCCCCCCCCCCCCCCCCCCCCCCCCCCCCAGTGTGCGTGTGTGTGTGTGTGTGTGTGTGTGTGTTGTGTGTGTGTGTGTGTGTGTGTGTGTGTGTTTGTGATACTATAGGGCAGTTGATTCAAAGTGGCATTTGTAAATCTCAAATACATCCAAGTGTTTGAATTTTCGTTAGTGTATCTGGATTAGAGTTGAGAAGGAAAAGTGGTACACGGTTTTTGTCAGATTGACTTTCTCTGCGGGCTTTGTCTGAAGACGTTGTGCTCTGATTGTCTAAGTCAAGGAACACTCACCGTTCTCGCGCGCGCACGCACACACACACACACACACACACACACACACACACACACACACACACACACACACACACACACACACACACACACACACACACACACACACACACACACACACAACGTGTGTGTGTGTGTGTGTGTGTGTGTGTGTGTGTGTGTGTGTGTGTGTGTGTGTGTGTGTACAAGTGTTTGGGATCATATGTATGTGTGGGAGAGACGTAATAGGAGGGATGGGTATATGCATACATAAATATTCCCTTAGTGTATATAAATGATGTACATTACTTCACTCTCTTTTCAGATCAATTCATTCATGTGTCCTGTACTCTCCTGTTTGGATTTCTTTTACTTCTTTTTTTCATTTGTTATTGATATAGATCACTACTTTTTATTGGTAACTACATATATATAAAAAAGCACGTAAATTTATCATGCAAAGTATGTTTTTGAACATAAGATACCGACAAGAACCGAGGCAACATATCCTCTGCATCCGTCGATAGCAAGATTTTTTTTTCTTAGCATAAACAGCTTTTTGTTCGACAGACAACAATGTTCTTACAAGGGAAACAACTGGTAGTTTCTTCTCAACATCAGGGGAGTGAACCATTGAGGCGGAGAAGGAAATGCTAATGAGGGTGTAGCGGAAGAGTTGTCCACAATGGCGGCCTGGTGGGGTGACGTGTGCTGGATTTACTTCTTGTTTTCGCCGTTCCCCTCTGTTGTCCGCTGTCTCCGACACACCCCACAGGTAGGATTGCATAGCCTGAAGATTATTACAGACTGGCATGGCATTCATTTTCACTGCGCGTTTTTGACTAAAGACTGTGCATGTCAAATAACTGTGACCAGATCGAGGCATAAAGAGTTTTTCTTTCTGGCTATTGATGTTTTTTCCCCCGTGCTTATGATTATGTACGTACGCCTCTTGCTTTTCTGTTCATTGAAAGCTACGTTGTTTTTAAAATTATTAACACAATCAACAGAGCCATTTGTCATGAAGAAAGAAAACCTATGTAAAGCGAATAGTAGAGTTTGTTGTGTATGTATCTGATGTTTCTGAAAGTGAAATATTGATCAGTTTTAGTGCAGATTGTGACGTCAGATTCTTCTCTCTCTCTGT
>JADBJO010007227.1:0-12500 GCA_016801955.1 Conus betulinus
TATCAGAACTCAGAAAAACCTTTATTTGTTCCGAAGATGGAGATCTTAGGGCAGATTCTGTTCTTCCAATCTGTTTTCAGTATATGAGAGAGAGAGAGAGAGAGAGAGAGAGAGAGAGAGAGAGAGAGAGAGTGTGAAGAGAGAGAGAGAGAGAGAGAGAGAGAGAGAACTTTCTTCAGTTATTGATGGAGATTTCATGCATAGCCTTGTTTCATAACCTGTATTTGATATTATATAAAAAAAAAACACAGACAAACACACAGCCAATACAATCAACAGGGAAACTGAAACAGACAGTATCAGAAACAAGTCAAGTTATACACAAGGACACACACAACACACACACACACACACACACACACACACACACACACACACACACACACACACACACACACACACTGTAGCCCTAATTAAATAAGTGTTCGACAAATGTATCTTATTCAAATGGCACAAACAACAGACATCGAAAAGGCATGAAACAATCCCCCACTTTGTAGTCATCATGAAAAATGTTTTCTGTAACAACTGAAGAACACATATTTGTCGAAAATGTACTTGTCTGTTTTGTATTTTCTATTAAATACATCTAGCTGCAAAGTGAGACGACTGCAGGCGGAAATCTAAACAAATCTTAAATAAATGTTAGCGAACTATCAAGAGAAAAACGTGGGCAAACGAGTCACAAGACAAAACACGATGCGTTTCGACTTCTTAGGTCTTCTTTAGGCAGGACACAAATAAATAGGACAAAGTAGTAGTAATCCTGTCTTAACTTATTATTTCAATATTTTGACTTTTTTTTTTTTTTTTAGTATTCCTATCAGTAATGTAATTATCATCATTACAGCCTTGACTCACACATTACCTCCCTTCTAACAACCTCGTTTTCATTCAACACCTACCTTGCGCTGAAGAGATCAAGTCACAAACTCGTTCATATTCATTGTCCTGTTTTTTGTGTCTTGCCTGAAGAAGACCTAAGAGGTCGAAGCGCGTCGTGTTTTGTCTTGTGACTCGTTTGTCCATGTTTCTCTTGGCAGTTCGCTATCATTCATTTAATGATTTATTAAACACATGTTAGGTTTCACCTTGGATTGTGCTTTATGCAAAAGGAGTGGGGACAGGGGAGACAAATGCCATGCATCACTGGGTCGAGTGGATGGCACCGAGAGGCAAAGTTTGGAAGCGCACATATACAGGTAAGATTTCCCTGGAGCAGGCCGCCTGATTTTACTGAGACCTTGCAGCATGAAACGAAATGTAATTCTCGTTGTAAGAGAGAGAGAGAGAGAGAGAGAGAGAGAGAGAGAGAGAGAGAGAGAGAGAGAGAGAGAGACAGACAGACAGACAGAGACACAGAGACAGAGAGACAGAGAGAAAGAGAGAGAGAGAGAGAGACAGACAGACAGACAGACATGGAGACAGGCAGACATGGAGACAGAGTGGAAGGGGTTGGGGGAGGGGAGAGAGAGAGAGAGAGAGAGAGAGAGAGAGAGAGAGAGAGAGACAGAGACAGACAGACATGGAGACAGGCAGACATGGAGACAGAGTGGAAGGGGTTGGGGGAGGGGAGAGAGAGAGAGAGAGAGAGAGAGAGAGAGAGAGAGAGAGAGAGAGAGAGAGGCAGGCAGGAGGCAGAGACAGACAGACAGACAGACAGACAGAGACAGACATGGAGATAGAGTGGAGGGGGTTGGGGCAGGTTTCAGACCACTTTAGCCCTGGAAAGAATCCGTCAGCTTTATCCCTCCCTAGGTCTCCTCCCACTCACCTCCCTCCTCTCTGTCACCCGAGGTCCCTCCCTGTTCATCTAGCGGCCGACTTTTTCCACCCACGCGTGCCTTGCCTTTTTGGTGTCGTCCTTTTTTGTTCCTTCTTCTCTCGCCCTGTCAGGAGAGATGTGGGGCTTGTTCGTTTCCCCCTTCTTTTCTCTCTCTCTTTCCCGTGAGTTGCCGTCATTTATTTTGTTCCTTCATCACTCGTTCCAGAGAGAAGAGATTGATTTTTTTTCTTTTTCTCAGGAAGGACTTGATTATTACTTTCTTTTATCCCCTCTCCAACTAATCTGAAAAGAATGAGGTTTTGTTTTTTTCTTGCGATAACTCTTCACTCTCTCAAGAGAGATGGTAAGTCATTATTTACTTTTCTAAAATTGTCGCTCATTTTATTCATTCTGCTTTCTCTCTTGGAGAGAAAAAAAAAGCCATTTGTCACCTTCTTTTTCCTTCTACCAAAAGAGACAAGCTACGCTGCTGTTAATTTCTATCTTTTGGGGGATAAATGAGCTGCTGTATTGATTTCCTTTGTTGATTAATTTCTCAGGAAAGACATGACTAACTGTCGTTGCTTTTTATTCCTTCTTCTCTCTCTCCACAAAGAAGCTGAAGTCAATGAAATTGCTGAGAAGATATGATGTAAGCTATAAAACGTTAACCCACACTCAGAACTGCAGCAGTGAATAAACTCTCTGATATCTCATCCTCTGCTGGCAAGATGGAAAACGACCACAAGTCTGACACGAGGAATTTATGATATTGATCGCACAAGAAAGGGAGAGATCCAAAGAAGGCCCCCAGTTATCAACCAATCGGACTGATCATCAGTGTAGTGAAGACTAGGAAAAGAGTAGTGATCGAGCACATCTGATAGAATCTGGAAACAGCAAATCGCTTAACTCTAGATTTCGCCAGTCTAGCAGCTCAGATAATCAAGCTATCCACCCGAACCAAGAAGTGGACAATGGCTTTCATGAACAGTAGCCAGTTTTGTCACCTATCTAGACCTCCAGAAGGCCTTCAGCAGAGTCTGGATGGATAGACTACTTGTCAAATTGCCGAGGCGGGGAGCTGCCATAAATTGTACAGACGTTAAAGTCTATTTCTTCTGTCGCAAAGCAAAAATCTCTCTGGATGGGGCTTACAGCAAAAAATGTTTTCTGCATTATGGCGTTACACAAGGTTGGGTTTGTTTTTCATTTGTGGCCTCACATCAGAGCTGCCAACACAATCAAGGCAGCATTTTATGCATACGACATTTTGACCTGGTGAAAGGAAGACCAGGGCCTAGGGATCAACTGCCACTTACTGTATGCAGCACGCAATAGATATGTTGAGCAGCTAGGCAGAGGACTGATGGAGTGTTGTAAAAAAAGTCCGCCTTCTTCCCACCACCGCACCCCCTTTTCATCTTTGTTCCTAAGAAAGAAACCGGTATTGTCAATCTTGGAAGAACATCAATGAAAAGACAATGACGAAACCTTGGTTTCACGTTTGACAACTTGGAAACCGTATGTCAGAAAGGCTAGACGCAAGATGATAGTCCACTGCAAGTTGTCAGGCGCTACTTTGGGAGCAAATTAGTGGATACTGGAAAACTGTCTGTGGGGATCAGCCAGGTCACATCTCCTATATAGCTCCACAGCTTGGTCAACCTGTGAAAGACAATCCAACAAACACTGAATGAATCCCAGAATCAAGCACTCCATGCAATCACTTGGGCGATGAGATAAATGCCCACCAAAACGAAATCGAAAGTTTTATAGGCATCCAGTCTTTGGATCAGGGAAAAAACATATCGTAGTACAGAGAAAAATCTCTGGTGTCTTCCAGACCATCCTATGAAGCAACAACTGGACCATCGTTTAAAAATAAGAATAAAAGAGGCAGCTTTATCTATGTGAACAACTAACTGACTTCAGAGTACCAAGACTACCAGCCAAAGGACGTACTGTCCCTTTGCCCAACAGACTTACCACAACCCTCGATAGCAGACCAGCCTGGCCTCAAAGTCTTTCCTAAAGTCCCCTGTCTCATTCCCTGAAAGGGCAGGATGACTAGCGAAGCAGACCCTCACCCTAGCCATGTCTGCTGAAAGGTAGCATATTTACACCAATGGGTCAGCAGTCAGCGATGAGGCTGATGGTGGTGCAGATTCCCAGACGACAAGACATCAACATGCATTCTTGTTACAGGGGAAAACTGCATAGATTACAGAGCGGAGGAGAATCCCTTGTGCAGGCTGCGCTGCCACCTTAGTTCAGGCCACAGAATACCATTCTCAGGAAGTTGTTTTTTCGTCTAACGCCCTCTCAGTCCTGCGGGCGTATTAGAACAACAAGCTACGCCTCCTGACCTAAGTGCCACAAGAAGTTGCTACTGGTGGATGAGTCGTGCTGCAGTGGATCCCGGTCTAGAGTAGAGTTACTTGTAATGAGCAAGCTGATCACCTGGCCTAGGGGGTAGAGGGTAGGGAGGGGGCTGTAAGGAAGAGAAGAACCAGATTACAGCATGAGGTATAACCAGATGCAGGAGCATCATCAGGGTACTTCCAACACCAACAATGTTCAGGGATGACTACCAACTGTTGACCAGAAAGCAGCACAGAGCCCTGGTGAACTTCTGCATTAAGCACAGACTGAACTGTCTTATACACTAGAGGCAAAGACTGGCGCCCTCTCCAATCTGTCCTAGCAGACATGAATACCAGACTGTGAAGCATGTGCTTCAGAGATGCCCGGTCTGTGAACTAACAACACAAGATGTGTGATCAATGGACACTCTGAGGGTGAACCAACTTTACAGCACTAACTGAAAGTTGAAGACGACTTTATTTATTACGCCCCACTGGACTGAATATGTGGCATTCAAATACCTAGAAGAAGAGGAAGAAGACTCTCGTTAAGAGAGACGTGAATTGTCACTTTTTTTCATTCTTTCTGCGAAGACATCAGTTGGTGTCCATCATTTCATCCATCTTTCACTCCCTCAAAAGAGGCGTGAGTTGTTGCTCAATTTACTTTTCCGCCAGTCTCTCCGTATTGAGATGGGAAGTTGTCTTTCATTTGATTCCTTCTTTTCTTTCTCAGGAGAGAAATGAGTTGTAGCTTTTTTCATGTTTACTCGTTCCACGAAGGACATAAGCTGCTGTGACTAGCTCCATTCCATCACTCTCTCTGAAGAGAAGCAGATCGTTGTCGCTCATGGTATTCTTTCTTCGCTGCCTCTGAAGAAACATGAGACATTTAGTTGGATTCTCAGCCTTCAGCCTGTCAGTTAATTAGCTGATTCTCACAGCCTTCCATTCGCACTTCTCATTAATTTGATCAGGAAGGAATGATCACTGTCAGCTGTGCATGAGACACGACTAAGATGGCTAACAACATTAAAAGATCACGAAAATGCCTCATAAATAAGCACGGAACGGCAAGCGGACACAAGGTCATAAAAGAAGCAGATGACAGAACAGAAAAAAAAAAAACAACTAAAAGAAGCAAGCAAGTACAGGAATATACTGTTCGCAACCCGAAGGGGAAAGAAGTTTGGGGATAGTAATACAAAACAACGGAGGAAAAAAAAAACTTTGAACCCACTCTAGGGATGAGGAGCTGTGTACTTCAACTCATAGAGTCTTCAAAGCCTCTATTGGGCATAGTGTTGGTTGGTGCCATGCATTTCAAGACATAGTTTCTGCCGAAAAACTTTACTTACTTGCATGTCTGTTTATGTATTTATAAATTTATTTGACGGATGTCAGATCATAAATACTATAAAATTCCTGTCACTGAGAATCAGTGGCAGTCCTCTGATCCGTGGAGTTAAAAGACATGATGTCATTGGACAAAACAAGAATAAGACAAAGTCTACTTAACTGGGGAAGGCGAGGGGGTGGGAGGGGAGTGGGGGCAGGGGAGGTTCACGTCTGGTTCCTAAACAGCCATTTCCAAATTGGTCTGTTCTCACAGCACCTTTTTTCTGAGATCGTCATGCAATGTATGCTTACAAGGCTTGAATGCCGTTCTTTGCCTCTTCAATTCTTTTTCGTTGCCGTGTCAAATAAATTGAAATCCATGTGAACAGTCATCGTTAACAGTGTCCAGGGTCATTTCCAGGGCCGCCCTCTCTGTGCTAACAAGGACTGATTGCCATTTCCCTGTCTTCTTTCCTTTCTTTTGTTTCCTACTGTTGCTGCGTGAAAGTGATCTGAAACGCATGTGAGTGGTCGTCATTATCCGCATTTGACTTTTTCCGCGCCGTTGAGTCCTGTTAATGAGGATTGAATGCCGTTTCGCTGTCTTTGTTCCTCGCTTCTTACCGTTCCCCAAAATAAAACGCCTGTGAGCAGTCAATTACTATCCATTCCCCCCCATGACATTTCCTGCACCTGTGGGCAACTTCACATGATAGGGCGATCTGGGAAAAAAGGCGGATAAGGTCTGTACCTGTTGAATACATCTGGCGAATATCTTGAAGATTTGCTGATTGTCGGCATTTCCAAAAGAAGTGTAACACATAAATTTATTTCGTTTTATTACAGTGAAGTTCAACAACAGTTCAGATAACGTCTGTCTTTATCAAGTATATGACGTTCTGACTATGTAAAGATACGAATTAAAAACATATTCGCGGAATTACGGTCTTGAAGGCATTGTAACGCGATGAAACCTTAGCGGGTAGTGGGGTTTATGGTAATGCACCAGAGATTCAGCCAGAGATTATGTTGTTAGCATGAAGACACTAGCACAGACATAAAGGCTTAGTCTATGAACAACGTGTGTGTGTTGGTTGTGAGTCATTGCCCTCGCAGCAAACTATCAGTGCAGATCTGGATCCTCAGAGAGAGAGAGAGAGAGAGAGAGAGAGAGAGAGAGAGAGAGAGAGAGAGAGAGAGAGAGAGAGAGCATACGTGTGTGTGTGTGTGTGTGTGTGTGTGTGTGTGTGTGTGTGTGTGTGTGTGTGCTCTGCATTGCAAGGTTTAAGATGAGAAATCGTGCAGGGCTGTGTTACACATTATCCATTTCTTTGTAGCCTTTGATGCACAGAAGATAGGAACATTGTTTATATACATTTAAAACCACGTGTCAACGAAAGTGGGAATTAGAGTAATCCTTACTGGTTCTCTGGAAACTGTACGCTGGGTCAAATGATTGTACACATGTATCCCGTATTAAACAAACACAAGAAGTTGTCACAGATTCCAGTGCATCAGATATGCGGAAAAATATGGTCGGTTCAATACATTATATATTGAAAAAAAGCGCCATGTCTATACAGGATGAACAAGCGTCATGTATATGCAGATACGTGGATAAACAAGTGGTGTCTGTCAATCAATCTGTCAGTCTGTCTATTACCTCTCTCTCTCTCTCTCTCTCTCTCTCTCTCTCTCTCTCTCTCTCTCTCTCTATATATATATATATATATATATATATATATCTTATGATGTGCATAATCATACTACAGATGTGATAAATTGACTCACATCACCTGTCTACAGATATGATTGACATACATCAACTCACTACAGACATGATAAGTTAACAAACATCATTAATTTTGTCTGCAGATATGATAGATCGATGTATATCTTCCGTCTATATGTAAGATAGATCGACATACATTATCTCATACAGATGTTATTGATTGATATACATCATTGACATACATCATCTGACTGCAGATATTATAGATTGACTTACATCATCTGCCTACGGAGATGCCAAGTTGACATACGCTATCTACCCATAGAAATTCTGTTCGCTCAGCACTAGGTTTCTCTGTGCAGTGCTGGCTAATTCGAAAAACTGCCGGACTTGTTACGTGTACATATACACATTGTGCTCCGTTTGGGCAGTGTTGAAAGTACAACTTGCTACTAAACAAATGGGAGTTAACAACGAGGAAGGTCAGTGATCGCACACACTGATTTATACAGCTGGTTTGCCTCAGTTTGACACCTGCCTGTTACATTGCAAAGTCTTAAGTGTTGCGAATCAGTCATATTTCGAACTAACGACAATGATTGCTTAGTCACGGAGCCAGTATGTTTAGCATTTCTGTGGAAGGGTTTCACAACATTCATCCACCGATGGTCCACATGAACTTGTTGACACTGATCGCGTTACCAAGAACTCATCATTCGTTCGTGTGGGAAGAAATCGGAAATGAAGTCGCCACATGAGCAGAACTCGAATGACCAAAGAGATGATGATAACTGAGGACGAGGGTAATGTAGATTATGTTAGGGAGGTCAGCCCTGGTCCGAGACAATATGACAAGGCGATGCTGTACGTTTGTAATCAAAATAAAACTCGACGTCAACCAGGCCCAGGAGATACAGACGCCTGCAGCTTAAGTCTGGTAGTTCGTGCAACACTTTCAGAGCTGAACGAAACTCAGCTGTCCATGAGGACTGTCGTTGAACGGACGTGATGGTGCTTTCTGGGTCCGCAATTCAGTAACTACTGTCGCCTATAGGGGGCTTAGAAAATGGTGTCCAGCGTGTGATTAAAGTAGGCACCACTGAACATAACCAAAATGACTCGGTAGCAATGCAGTGTCACCTTCAACGGGGTTGCCGCATGACGGCTGGACATTGACCGCTCACTTTGGTTTGACGGTGCCGGGCTGTGGTGGTACAAGCCAGACTGTGGCTGTGGACGGGAGGCCAGGATAAGTGGCCCACGTGCAGTGCCTTTAGATGGCATGAAAGAAGAAGAAGAAGAAGGAAGAAGAAGACGAGGAGGAGGAGGAGGAAGAAGAAGAAGAAAGAAGAAGAAGAAGAAGAAGAAGAAGAAAGAAGAAGAAGAAGAGAGAGAGAGAGAGAGAGAGAGAGAGAGAGAGAGAGAGAGAGAGAGAGAGAGAGAGAGAGAACTGTTTGAATCCACTCTTTTCATGTCACGTACAGCACACTTAATTCAAGCAAGGTTCTGGCCGAAATAAAAAGAATCTGTACACCTAGCTACCTGTAGTGAGATTCGAAAACCACAATCCCCTAGATCTCAGCCCACCACTCAAAGCACTGCGCACCAGCATAGTCTGGTGTCCATATTTCACCCCCACAAGGAAGTATCAGTGGCGGAAAATATTAACTTTCAAGAAATTGGGATTTAAACTTTTCTTGTGCGCAAATATGACGGCAGTTGACCTTTTTGAACATACTGATGGCCCATACTTTTCCCAAACTCCCGGCAGCATCACTAGCAGTTCTTCCATTCCTTCTGAAACATCTCTGCTCTCTATGTGTGCAGAAGGGAAAAGTGGAAATGGAATTCTGCTTTCGAGTTATATTGACATTACACTTGACAGGTCTGGCTCTGTGAAGTGCCCGTCACAGCACGACCACTGATATCATGCGTCAACAGATAGTGTGTGAGGATGGAGGATGGATTGACGGCATGTGTGTGTGTGTGTGTGTGTGTGTGTGTGTGTGTGTGTGTGTGTGTGTGTGTGTGTGTGTGTGTGTGTGTGTGTGTGTGTGTGTGTGTGCGCGCGCGTGCATGCGTGCGTGCGTGCGTGCGTGCGTGTGTGTGTGTGTGTGTGTGTGTGTGTGTGTGCGTGTGTGTGTGTGTGTGTGTAACAAGAATGACAATAATGATAAGTTTTATTCAGTCTTTTCAAGGCGAGCCAACCCATATGAACAGAGGGGTAATTCATAATACGAATTATCACGAAAGATCTCTTTTCATTAGTATAAGAGTTGTTCTCGTAAGTTTAAACATTCCGTAATATAACGAGCACTTCGAAAACCAACTTTCCTTCAAGTCTTAAAATCAAGAACTGTATATTTTGCAGAGAAGGAAAACGGTAATAAAAGCGAGGAATGTATTTCGTTCTCATAGAAATATATCTTGGGCATACAAGCATAAAATGTGTTACATCTCCAATGCAGTTCTCATTACATTGTTTACATGTACTATCATTTGGTAATATGCCAAAACGAGGGATACCATTGAGAGGAAGTAGGCTGCTTTTTAGCAGACACATTGCTCTTCAAAGCGTCACATCATCAAGATCAGTAACATATGACGATCTTATAAAATCAGGATGGTATGTAAGTTAATCTTGCTCTGTTGGCATAGAGTCATGCCACGTTTGACGATAAACATCCTGGAGACTAGTTCTGAGTGATGACAGAAATATCTGTACATGGCCAGGATCCTGCATTTCCCACACATGCCTCAAACCATAAGTACATAAAATAGTTTCTTATATTTGTATCCCATTTCTTTCTTCCAGACCTATTTTGCATATACAACATGTTGTAACACTGCTTATGATATCTGTTATTGGCTGAAAATAGAATTTGGCACCAGTATTTCACACGATTAATGCTTGTATCTATGAAAAATAGGAAACCTGCCACATTCTGCAAGCGCTATTTTAATATCTGACTGTCCTTCCGACACCTAATATCATTTCACACAACCTTAATCTGTACTTTTTCAATAGTATCATACTGTTTATAGCCCTAGGCTTCTGATCCATATAACAAAACAGGTTTGATGTTCATGTCAAAGATATGGAAGATAGTACTAGCAGGAAGAGTTTTGAATTTTAGATGTAATGTTTTAATCTCTGAAAGTGCTCGAAGGGCTTTGCCACTTAAATTTTCAACACATATGGTCCAATTTGAGGTTGAAGAGAATATTACACCAAGCTAATTAATGAGGATGCAGTCTCTATTTCCTGACAGTTAAAATACCATCTCTCAGACGTTTTCATAAAGCCACCATTTTTGAAGACGACTATTTTAGTTTTCTCCATATTTACCAACAGACCCCATTATCATCATTATTATCATTATATTATTATTATTTATATATCATCATTATAATGTTTTTGTTGTTGTTGTTGTTATGCTGGTGCTGTGTATTCTAATGGTTATGACGACGATGATGACATCATCATCATCACCATCACCATCATCATCACCATCATCATCATCATCATCATCATCATTATCATCACCATCATCATCATCATCGTCATCGTCATCGTCATCGTCGTCGTCGTCGTCGTCGTCATCGTCGTCGTCGTCGTCGTCATCATCAGAATTGAACGTGGATCAGGCTCAGACTCACATGAAAAGACTGGAACTGTAGTTGAACTTGTCCATGTATGGATGCGTCTCCGAGAATGTTTGCTCAAGTTTCCTGTCTATCTGCCAGGCGTGATTAAGGCCAGGCTGTATTTGTTAGGTGAACATCTTAACTTCAGATAGTGCATTGAACTCACAACACATCTACCGTTGTCTTAAAAAAAAGCCTCTAGCCATCCATTAAAAACAGCGAAAAAGAAGTGGAAGACAGCAAAGATCAAAGGAGAAAGAAGAATGGGGGTGGGGGTGGGGGTGTAAAACGAATTATGAATGAAAATGTAGAAAGCAGAGCTGACTTGAAATCTCGAGCAAGAATAGATCTCTAGCTGCTTTATCTCAGGAAAGAGAGAGAAAGAGAGAGAGAGAGAGAGAGAGAGAGAGAGAGAGAGAGAGAGAGAGAGAGAGAGAGAGAGAGAGAGAGAGATGAGAGAGAGAGACAGACAGACAGACAGACAGACAGACAGAGAGAGACAGAGAGAGAGGGAGGGAGGGAAGTAGGGAGAGAGGGGTGGACTCGCATAACTTTCCACGATTAGAGTGGCTGACATACTTGCAGTACAACGCTGCTTTTAACCTTTATTTTCTGTTTCTTCTTTCCTTTATTTTTTTTGGTCTCATTACAATTTTTTTTTTTCCCTTTCTATTAAACAGAAAGTTTAACATTCGCATCACTCAAAACTAGTTCACACTGAATCTCCTGCGTCTCATCCATGTATGCGGCATGTGCATTTCATTCTTCTGAAAAGCATCGTGTTCTTATAGGGCAATGGAAGGATGAAAGTGCGAGCGGGGCGACTGTGTTTGTATGCAGGAAGTACAGGAGGGGTGGGGTGGGGTGGGATGGGGTGGGGAGGGGGGAGGGGGAGGGGGGGGAGGGTGGGAGGGAGATGAAAGGGGTGAAGCAACATGGCGAAGACAAATCGAACATGGGGTTATCGTGAATAATCCCTTCGCTGTATGAAACGCACTGAACGAACTAGTGTTTGCTTGTTATGGTGACAGCTCCCAGCACGTACCGTTTCTCCCCCGTTCCCCCCCCCCTTCCCCCTCCACCACGTCTCTCCTCTCCCCACTCCACTGATTCCCCCGTGGTGTGTACACAGGGAGCACGAACAAAGCCAACGAGCAAATTACATAGCGTGAATGCACAGTGTTGGTAATCGTCTGGTCATTAGATGGGAGTAACCGTTCTATGGATGAGGGCAGAGCCGAGAAGGGGAAAGGAACTCGGTGGCATTTGGTTCAGAATTGAGTGTCGTGTCTGATTTGGATTTATTTGGTGTTTTTGTCTCGGTTCCATAGAGAAAAGATTTGTTCTTTCTTTCAGTCATCTGTGACAACCTGATCTTGAATATGGCTTCCCCCCCAAATTATGATGTTAGATTGTTACGTGAGTGTGCGTGCATATGTGGTTGTGTGCGTGCGTGGTTGCTTGCGTGCGTCCATGCGGTCGTTCGTGCGTGCGTGCGTGTGTGTGTGTGTGTGTGGTGTGTGTGTGTGTGTGTGTGTGTGTGTGTGTGTGTGTGTGTGTGTGTGTGTGTGTGTGTGTGTGTACTCTTGTGAAAAAAAGGAAGATGCTGTTTTCATTTGTGCTACATGTTATTGCAAAGTGCTTTGAGATT
>JADBJO010007227.1:17500-22500 GCA_016801955.1 Conus betulinus
GTGGCATTGATGCAGAACGTACTGACAGCGCAAGGACAGAGCCAGTGGTATCCATATTACTGCTCCCCGTGCGCAGCGGACTGTGGATGGTAGTGCCAAAGAAGTGGGAGATGTGAATGATCACACACGAGTAGGGTGAACATCCAGACTAACTCTCTCTCTCTCTCTGTTCTCTCTCTCGTCGCTCTCCCTCCCTCGGATTGCTCCCTCTCTCCTCTCTCTCTCTCTCGTCTTCCTCCCTCCCTCCCCCCTCTCTCCTCTTTGTCTCTGGCTCAGTGTCTCTGTCTGTCTGTCTGTCGTCTCTCTGTCCGTGGTGTGTGTGTGTGTGTGTGTGTGTGTGTGTGTGTGCGTGCGTGCGTGCGTGCGTGCGTGTCGCTGCGTGGCGGTGCGTGTATGTGTGTGTGTGTGTGTGTGTGTGGTGTGTGTGTGTTGTGTGTGTGTGTGTGCGCGCGTGCGTGCGTGCGTGCGTGCGTATATGTGTGTGCATGTGTGTGTTGTGTGTGTGTGTGTGTGTGTGTGGTGTGTGTGGTGTGTGTGTGTGTGGTGTGTGTGTGTGTGTGCGTGTCTGTCTGTGTCTGTGTGGGTCTGTGTGTTATTTCTTCTGGATGGATGGAAACCAATAAACGCCTTGTACACACCCCTGAAAATTTGACATTCGTCTTCCTTCACTCTGAAATTAATGTACGACATTACATGTACACCTGGGGACATTAGAGTGAGTGTGTGTGTGGGGGGAGCGAGGAGAGAGAGACAGACAGAATAGACTGAGAGAGAGAGAGATTGTGGAGAGAGAGAAGAGATGAATAGCAATAGTAATGGAGGCTACGAGGGGGACTGGCCTTCAGATAGACAAGCAAGCATAGGAATCAGACAGACAGGTAAACAGAAGACAATAACAAATGCAGACATCAGAGAGGAAAAATGAAATGAAAATCAATGTAAAACGGCATCGATGAAAGACAAGGCCAGAGGCAGACAAACACAACAGACAATGACAATTCTATGTGGGATAGAGAGATAGAGAGGCTGAGAGAGAAGAGAGAGAGAGAGCGAGAGGAGAGAGAAGAAAGACAGAGGAGAAAGACCAGAGAGAGAATGCCAAGAGAGAGAGAGACTGAAGACGATAGAGAAGAGAGATAGAGAGAGAGCTAGAGGAGAGAGAGGGGGGGGGGGGGTGGGGGGCAAAGGGTGTGGGATGGGTGCTCTGGCAAGGCATGACAGAAAAACAAGACAGACAGACAGACACAGATGATTTTGAGGTGTCCCAGCTTAAAGGGGACCAGATTTCCTCCCTAAACGTCTGTCTGAACGACTGGTGTTGTGAAGCGTCCTCAATCACCCGCAAAAAGGACTCGGACACACTAGTGGAGAGCCAAAAAAAAAAAAAAAGTCTCGCCAGTCAGAGTCAGATCATTCTCCTGAACCGCCCGGGTCTTCGTTTGGGTGGGGTGGGGGGACGTGAGTAGGCATGCCGCCGTTTTCTTTCTCCCTCCGGGCTCTTCTCTTTTGTAGCCTGTCGTTTGGGGATCTGGCATGGGTCGTTTTGGTCCCCGTCCGTTATAAATTTCGGACCAGCTCTTTCTCTGGGCCGTTCTCGTCTGCGCCCTCCTTCAAAGGTACCTTCAAGGATGCTTTTGGAGAAGGTGTTGTGACGAATGGCGTGCCAAACCATGCCATCTTCCGTTGTTTGACGTTGCCAAAAGTGGTTCGTTGGGGCCCAGCTAGGTTGGTGACCAGGTTCCGCACATAATTATTGGAGTTTCATAATCATAATCATTGTGTTCTTTGTAGGATATGCGGAGTAGTTTCCTCAGGCACCTGATCTCAAACACCTTGATTCTTCTTTCTGTTTCGGCCATCAGTGTCTATGTCTCGCAGCCATATAACAGGATGAAGACCACTAGTGACTCGTAGAGCCGGGATTTTGTGTGGAATTTGATGTTGCTCTTGCCACTAATCCACACAAATAAAAAACAAAAACAAAACCAAAATTCGAAAGAAAAAAAGGCCGTCGCATCGTTCTGTCGACAACGTTCGGCGTCGTTAGACGAGGCTTTGTTCTGCCCCAGGGAAAAAAAAAAGATGTGGGTAAGCGGTGTTGGGAGGGAATGAGAGAGGGGGGAGAGTGAGTAGCGTGCTAAGAGTTATTTTCGGAAACTCGCTGACCAGAACTGATGGTGTAACTGTATGAGCGTCAAACCTTCCTTCTTCCTACCCACAATGCTCTCTCTTGCCCCCCCCCCCCAACTCCCCAACCTTTCTATTTTGTTGGCCTAATCATGCCGAAAAAAAAACAAAAACAAAAAAAACATGGGAAGTTTGTCTAGACTGAACATCAGGTAGAAACAGAGAGAGAGAGAGGAGAGAGACAGAGAGACAGAAGACAGAGAGCAGACAGAGACAGAGAGAGAGAGAGACAGACAGACCATACCAAGAGAGAGAGAGAGAGAGAGAGAGAGAGAGAGAGAGAGAGAGAGAGATAGAGACAGAGAGAGAGAGTTTAATTATTTGTGCTGCTCAATCTGTGTGACTGCTTCGAACTCAAGTTGGTATTTTTGTGCTGTACTCAAATTTTTTGGGAGAGAGAGAGAGAGAAGAGAGAGATAGAGAGAGAGAGAGAGGAGAGAGAGAGACAGAGAGAACAGACGACAGACAGACAGACAGACAGAGAGAGAGAGAAGAGAGGAGAGAGAGAGAGGAGAGAGAGAGAGAGAGAGATAGTTATTATTTGTGCTGATAAATCTGTGTGACTGCTTCGAACTCAAGTTGGTATTTTGTGCTGTACTCAAATTTCTGTGTGTGTGTGTGTGTGTGAGAGAGAGGAGAGAGAGAGAGAGAGAGAGAGAGAGAGAGAGAGAGAGAGAGAGAGAGAGAGAGAGAGAGAGTTGATTTGGATTGTCACGTCTGTGTAAGCAGATCGAGTTCAAGGTGTTAGTCTGTGCTGTATACGAATCTGTGTGCCTGTTTCCCTGTCTTCCGGTATTGCTGGTAGTCACACGTTATTACTCCCCTCTGCTTTCTTTTAAAACGCTCTCTCTCTCTCTCTCTCTCTCCCTCTCTCTCTCTCTCCTCTCTCTCTCTCTCTCTCTCTCTCTCTCTCCTCTCGTGTGTGTGTGTGTGTGTGTGTGTTGGTGTGTGTGGTGTGTGTGTGTGTGTGTGTGTGTGTGTGTGTGTGTGTTATGTGTGGTGTTATGTGTGTGCGTGTGTTGTGTGTGTGTGTGTGTGTGTGTGTGTGTGTTGTGTGTGTGGTTGTGTGGGTGTGTGTTTGTGTGCCGATCTGCGTGCGTTTGGCGAGCGCGCGCGCCTGTGTGTGTGTGTGTGTGTGTGTGTGTGTGTGGTGTGTGTGTGTGTGTGTGTGGGTGTGTGTGTGTGTGTGTGTTTGTCAGTACAACTTTGAGTTAATCTGACATAAATTTGGTTTCAGTCAGTCAGTGTGTGTGTGTTCTTCTTCTTCTTCTTCAGCTCAGCTTAACGTCCTTCCACTAAAAGTGATATCAGACCATGTGTTTCAGTATATGAAATGTGCGTATTAACTGTGTGTGTTTTTTTTTTTCTTGAAAATGTGTTGTATGAAAAAACATTTCCTATGACATGAGTTGAGATTGGAGATGGCCAGATAGAGGGACAAAGTGAGGATGTGAGTTTTTGTGTGTGAGCGTGTGTGTGAGCGTGTGTGGTGTGTGTGTGTGTGTGTGTGTGGTTGTGCGTGTGCGTGTGCGTGCGTGCGTGCGTGCGTGCGTGCGTGCGTGCGTGCGTGCGTGCGTGTGTGTGTGTGTGTGGTGCGCGCGCGCGTGCGTGTGTTTATGTAAAATTATAGCCCAGTAAACTTACCAGCCCTATGTGGAGAGAAGAAAGCCCAGAGGGGCAGTGAGAGCCAGTGGGCCCACCATCAGAGGACTAGGTCTTCTTAAAACTTACTTCGTTCTTACCCACCCTGGATAACGCCTCGGACAGCTTATACAGAAAGAACACTCCCCCGCCTGCCCGTCAGCCTCCTTCACGTCCTCCCATCCCCACTCAGCATCCACCTCCTGATCATCTCTCTTTCTCCGCAAAGGCCTTTTTAACGATGTCATATTGCATTGTTTTTTTTTAATGTTTTTTTTTCCCCCCTCAGTAGTTGCTTCTCTCTTATCTTTTACGTTCTTGTTGTGCGTCACCAACAAGCTCTGTCCAGCTAAACCGGGCCAGCGTTGACAATTCAGGCAAATAGATACACACTGTAAGAAATCGTGACTGGACGGTGGAGAGGTAACCGGGTGAAGCAGATTGTTTGTCATTTCCACTTTGCAGTGAGTTGGTATCCTTGATATACCAACATCAGCCGGAAATGAAAAGCCCTCTTTGCAATTTTAGTTCATTGATTGCTTGTGCTTTTTTTTTTCTTTTTACTATTTACCGTTTCCCTTCTTGTTATTTTTATATCCAATTCTTTCTGTGTGCGTACGGGTTATTTGGGTGTTACATTTGTACAATAAGTGTTAACTGAAAAAGGGAAAGAACGTAATAAATAATAATCGATTTTTTTTACCGTTATAAACCTATTTCTGTTATTTAGTTCTGTTCGTGATGATTGCGCACCTCAATTTTCTTTTGATGCTCTCTCTCTCTCTCTCTCTCTCTCTCTCTCTCTCTCTCTCTCTCTCTCTCTCTCTCTCTCTCTCTCTCTCTCTCTCTCTCTCTCGTTTTTGAACTTTTTCCTCGTTTTTTTGTCTTTTACTTATTCTACATGTATCCATGTGTCAGTTACTGTGTGCTACTGTATTCATTTCTACTCATGTTCTTTGCTTTAAAAGTTGTCTTCGCCGAGAGGGCTGGAGTTTTAAGTGCATCAATTTCAATTCTAACACCCTCTTACAGTGACATTCTCTCAGCCATTCGTTGGTTTGCGCCGCCAAACACAGCCACACCCATATCTACTGAGTCCCAACCAGGGTGTCAGCAATCCAAGTGGAGTCTTCACAGGAAACTATCGACTTCTTTCATTGTGTCTGCAGGTT
>JADBJO010007227.1:27500-30000 GCA_016801955.1 Conus betulinus
GAGAAGAGAGAGAGGAGAGAGAGAGAGAGGGAGAGAGAGAGAGAGAGAGAGAGAGAGAGAGAGAGAGAGGAGAGAGAGAGAGAGAGAGAGAGAGAGAGAGGAGAGAGAGAGAGAGAGAGAGATGAACAGACACACAGACAGTAGATTTCGGAATGCCTGGCTCACGGGGATGGATCATTAAGCGTCTGTTTTGTGACTGGGATAATTTCTGTCACTGAGCAGGGTTCCCATCGCAGACACAACCCAAAAAGAGGACTGTGAATGTTTTTTTTTTGTTAATATTCACCAATCAATCAATCAATCACTCTCTCTCTCTTTCTCTCTCTCTCTCTATCTCTCTATCTCTGTCTGTCTGTCTGTCTATCTATCTATCATCCATCCATCCATCCATCCATCCATCCACCCATCTATCTATCTATCTATCTATCTATCTATCTATCTATCTATCTATCTATCTATCTATCTATCTATCTATCTATCTATCTATCTATCTATCTATCTATCTGTCTGTCTGTCTGTCTGTCTGTCTGTCTGTCTGTCTATCCATCAATCCATCACCCATCTATCTATCTATCTATCTATCTATCTATCTATCTATCTATCTATCTATCTATCTATCTATAGATCGATCGATCGATCGATCAATCTGGCTGTCTATCCATCTGTAAGGTGGTTACATGTTTCTGTCGATTCCAGCATCTAGACAAAGTTCCGTTCTGCCTAGATAAACCCCAGGTTGGGGCCGGAATAGCTCAGTGGTTGACCGTCAGACCTCGTGATCCTGGGGTTGCGGGTCCGAATCTCCGCCGGGCCGTTTCGGTACAGGAGGATTTTCCCTCGAAGTTAACATTGGTTCTGACCCATACAGTCCTTCGAATGAGACTATAAACCGAGGTTCCGTGTGAACGCAGGCATAACATCTTGCACACAAGTAACAACAAATCAACAACTTTCGGAAGAGAAGGCCAATTTGGCCGTTGGTATGGATGACACGTTACACAGAGCAGCACCCTGCGTGAGAAATGGAAAGAACGAAGGAAGTAAGGAAACAGAGTGAACGATATTGAACGATACTGACTGGATGACACGGGAAACGACTGAATGAAGCGCCAGCTGACAGCTCTTCAGTCGGCACTATCCAGGTAGGCAGTCCGTTGTGTAAACGAGTGTGGGTTGTAAAGCGTTTAGAATTTGGTCTCTAGCCGAGAATAGGCTCTATATAGGTCTTCATCATCATCATCATCATCATCATCATCATCATCATCATCATCATAATAATAAGAAATAATAATAATAATAATAATAATAATAATAACAACAACAACAACACAACAACAACACTAATAATAATAATAAGATGATGATGATGATGATGACGATAATAATAATAATAATAATATAATAATAATATAACAATAATAATGATAATAGTAATAATAATAGTAATAATCATAATCATAATAATAACAATAACAATAAAATAATAATAATAATGATGATAGTAAAGGGGGTGGGGGGAGGCGGTGCTACGAGGGAAGGAGTCAAGGACAGAGTGGTGTGCTGAGGGTTTCTGGAACGTTAAAGTTTATTTGGAAATTCGCTGACCGGAACTAATGGCATGCTTTTGAAGTCTCCGTCTTCTTCTCTGAACCCCGACGACGTCTTTTACTCTGTTCTTTCTTAAAGTTCAGTCTGGTCATACGTGAACTACATGGGAAATTGTCTAGACTGAACGAGAGAGAGAGAGAGAGAGAGGAGAGAGAGAGAGAGAGAGAGACAGAGATTGAGAGAGAGGAGAGAGAGAGAGAGAGAGAGAGAGTTAATCTGGGTTAACATTTGCGCGCGTGAACAAATCGAATTGAAGTCGTTTTTGTGTTGTCCCTGATTAGCTATCGCTGTATTTTAGTCTCTTTGTGTCGCCGGTAATTACACGTTAATGGGCTCCTCTATTCTGTCTCTGTCTATCTCTGTCTGTCTGTCTGTCTGTCTGTCGGTCTATCTGTCTGTCTGTCTGTCTGTCTCTCTCTCTCTCTCTCTCTCTCTCTCTCTCTCTCTCTCTCTCTCTCTCGCATGCATGCAGGAATGTTATTCTGTGGTATGTGTATACATATCTTTCATGCCTAGGATTCCGTTCTTTCATTAACCGTACCCATTCCATCTTCTGACCCCTGTCCTTCCAGTTTCATCCCAGCTGTCCCCGTTCCATGTCAATGTCCCACTAAGTGCTCAGTCAATAAACGAGCGGAATGCTTTCATCTGCTTGAGCATTCTGTGAAGTCCTCAGGCCAGGGGTGTTTGTCTTGAGCGGTGACATTTTGGACCATTGAACCAGCATACACCATGATTACCCCACATGGCAGGACTATGTCAACTCAGCAATAGTGTGTGATCACACCTCTCTACATGTTATTACTGCTGATATTGTTCTGAAATTATTTTATTTTGTGTGTGTGTGGTGTGTGTGTGTGTGTGTGTGTGGTGTGTGTGTGTGTGTGTGTGT
>JADBJO010007227.1:32500-35000 GCA_016801955.1 Conus betulinus
ATCAGTGTTGATTACACGATGCTGCATGCGCTCATTGTTCCTGTTAGGCCATTGTTAATATACCTATCAATAATCACTCTGCTCAGGGTCAGGGATCAGAAGTGTTCTGTTCAGTTGCATCTGCATATACGCAAATACATTCTAAAAGCTCATCATTGCTACCTTTTCTGTGGGCGCACGCGCGCGTGCAGGCACACACGCACGCACGCACAAAACAAACAAACACACACACACACACCCACTCACTCACTCACTCGATCACTCACTCTCTTATTCTCTCTGTCATACTCTCTCTCTCTCTCTCTCTCTCTCTCTCTCTCTCTCTCTCTCTCTCTCTCTCACACACACACACACACACACACACACACACACACACACACACACACACACAGTTGCACGCACACGCATTAGCACATGCATGCAAGCACACGCATGGTGAGTGTGGGTTTATAGGAGTGGGTGGGTGTGGCAAGATCAGTGGCTGGATGGGGTGTGCACATATAATTTTGTCTATAGGGGGTGAGTGTGGGTCTGTAGGAGTGGGTGGGTGTGGCTAGATGGGTGGCTGGGTGGGGTGTGTACATATAATTCTGTATTATTTGTATGTGTTTTTTCAACCTTAGTAGATAGATCCTTCCTCAACGATTCCTAGTTTTGTTTTTTCACCCCCCATTTATTTCTAATGCGTCCCAGCTAACCCCATAAAACGTCAATTTTCCCACTAACGGCTAAGTAAATAAACGAGCGAATAGCTTTAATCTGGATAAAAGCAGGACTTAAGCATCCTGTGAAATCCATAGGCCATGGTTTGTTTGTATTGAACGGTTGACATTTTGGATCATTGAGCCAGCATAAACCACGATTACCTCACATGGCGGGCCTCAGCAACACGGCGACATTGTGTGATTCGACATCTGACTAAATACGTTCTGCATCTGACATCCATTTCTGTTTTTGTAGAACTGTATGTGTCGTTTTAACTTATGATGGCTGAAAAATCTCATATTTGCCCAAACTTTGCATGTCTTCCTCTGAATTGTCTTTAAAAAAAAAAAAAAAAAACAAAAAAAAAAAAAACCACGGTTACTTATCATCTTGTTTTGGTGTGTTGACTTGCATGTTTGCCTTGTGCCTAATACCTATGAACACGTCGTGAGACTTACCCACTTTGCAGTGAAATTAGTGTCAAACCAATTAGGAATGCCTGGGGATATAATTCTGAATTCATTTTTGGATTATACAAGAGAACAATGTAGAATTTTCTCTCTCAAAGATTGAAATGTTGATTTACACATACACACATGCACGCGCACCCCCTCACCCGTTCGCGCGAGTGCGTGCGCGCGCGCGTGTGTGTGTGTGTGTGTGGGGGGGGGGGGGTACAAAACCATCATCCGTCAACAAGCCCGCGCTAAGTGAGGAGAAAGCCGTGAGAGAGGCATAGAGAGGCAGTCGGTCAGTCATCAGGGGACCTAGTCTACTTATCTCCCTTCTTAACTCGGCCACCCAGACTGGATTATACCTCAGACAGCTTACACAGAAAGGACACTGCACCCCCTTGTCTAGCTTCCGTTCCCACTCCCCACCTCCTGTAAGCTTCCCCCCCCCCCCCCCCCCCCCCTGCCTCTCTCTCATGCTAAGTCCTTTGTAATGATTCTTTTTTTATTTGCCTCAGACAGTTCACACAGGAAGGAAACGACATCCCCTGCTCTGTCCCCCCTTTTACCTCTCCCTGTCTCCACTCAGCCTCCCCCCCCCCCCCCCCCCCCCCCGCCTATCTCCTCTGGCTAAGGTCGTTCAAACGATTCTGTATTGTTTTCTTCTCTCTTCTTTTATCCTCAGTAATTACATCCTCTTTTGTCTTTTATGATCTTGTTGTCCGTCTCCAACAAGCAATGTCTAGTTAAAACAAGGTAAACATCGACGACTCTGATAGATAAGATACACACTTCAAGAAATCTTGATTGGATGGTGGAAGGGTGAAATGGATGAAACAGATTATTGGCCATTTCTTCATTGCAGTCTCTCTTTTTTTTTCTCAGTAGGCATCGACGATACACCCAATTGGCTGGAAAAGAAAGGCTTTCTCCACAAACAGTTTCACTCATTGGTAGTTTGCTTTTTACTCTTCTTTTTTCATCTTGTTCTGTGATCTGTTTGTCGGTATTGTCGGGTGGAATTAATACCCTTTCTAATTATATACTTCGCTTCATTTTTCTTCACTTTTTATTGTTCCTTTCCTAGTCTATTCATACCCACTTTTTTTGCGTATGTGAACACTTATATGTATAGACGATTTTGTACGTTTTTCTTAATAAAATCACGCACGTAAACATACACTAAATCAGTTCGACCAGCGCCGACTTATTTCTGTAATGTGGCATCACTCTCTTTGGAACAAATATGGCATCCTTGTAGACACAGCTTCGTTTTATATCATTGTTCTGTTATAAACGGCGGTTTCCAAACCTAGACATCAGAGTAAAGCTGCAAATGTATA
>JADBJO010007227.1:42500-45000 GCA_016801955.1 Conus betulinus
GTCCTATAGGTACAGAGTTTATAAGGCAATATTCATGCCTCTCTCTCTCTCTCTCTCTCTCTCTCTCTCTCTCTCTCTCTCTCTCTCTCTCTCTCTCTCTCTCTCTCTCGTAAACTAGTGTTACAATTATGGGCATTAGATTATTCAAGACCATTTCTTTTACATTTTTTCTTTGTTGCTTTTATTTCATCAAATGCATCATCTTATGGGAAGATATTGTTTGAACAGAAAAACGAATAATGCGGTTATCTGCCGCGCGGTTTTTTTTTTTTTTTTTTTTTTTTTTTTTTTGTCATAATGTGCTTTCTTATAAATGGGGCTTAAATAACGACGACCACCACCCACGCCTGTTACAAGGCTAGACATCTGTTCAATGAAAAGATTTACGCAAGCAGTGTGTTGAACCAGCCAGGAGTGGCGAAATGGTCAACGTCGCAGAGTCCTGGTTTGCAGGTCGTGGGTTCCATTCCAATCAAAACCATCCAATTATAGGAATTGTCTGCCCCGATCGACTCTTACCCCAATGCTCAGATTGATATGTTCTCATGTGGGAAGACTGGAAACCCACACTATCTTTTTTAAGGTAAATGATGCATTTCGAAGAGTGTTGCTATATTTTTTTTTTTTTCTGAACAACTCTGCAGGTACCCTCATCTCTCGGGCCTGCTTGACACCAGGATAAAGAAAGAAAGTTAGCGTAGAGTGTAGCTGTGTCGAACAGTCTCAGACATGAACGGAAACCCGTAGTATCATCATCATCACCCTCGTCCTCATCGATCACTATGAACAGTGCGTCCAAGAAAATCAACTTCATTTGGCAAAGGCAGGTCAAACAGATAAGCAAAACACACATGCGACCACCCCCTCACGCCACACCTCCACCACCACCCTCCACTTCTCATCTCTTCCACCCTGTTTCACCCCTGTCCCTGCGTCCATCTTATCACATGTATTTCCTAGGAGAAAGCACGGAGGCTGGTATTGATTCATTTATCTTTCTGCTGCAAATCAATCATCGATTGTAGGATTTCCTTCCAACGGCAACCCCTCTTCAGCATCCCCATCTGCATCTCCAACTAGGCTTCGTCTTCTCTTTACTCTATTGGTTTTCTGAGCATTCTGCACGATGCTAGTCGGCGTGTGTGTGTGTGTGTGTGTGTGTGTGTGTGTGTGTGTGTGTGTGTGTGTGTGTGTGTGTGTGTGTGTGTGTGTGTGCATGCGTGTGTACGTGTGTGAAAGCGTGCGCGCACGCGCGCGCTCGCGCGTGTGTGTATGTGTGTGTGTGTGTGTGTGTGTGTGTGTGTGTGTGTTGTGTGTGCGCGCGCGCGCGCATGCGCGCATGGCATGCGTGCGTGTGTGCGTTTATGCATGTGTGTGTGTATGTATGTGTGTGTGTGCGCGCGCGTGCGCGCATGCGTGTGTGTGTGTGCGTTTAAGCATGTGTGTGTGTGTGTGCGTGTGTGTGTGTGTGTGTGTGTGTGTGTGTGTGTGTGTGTGTGTGTGTGTGTGTGTGTGTGTGTGAATGTTGAGAGATAGAGAGAGAGAGCGAGCGAGCGCGCGCCTGAGAGAGAGAGAGAGAGAGAGAGAGAGAGAGAGAGAGAGAGAGAGAGAGAGAGAGAGAGACAGACAGACAGACAGACAGACAGACAGATAGACAGAGAGAGAGAGAGACAGAGAGAGAGAGAGAGAGAGAGAGAGAGAGAGAGAGAGAGAGAGAGAGAGAGAGATCTCTCTTGATACTTTCACACTTCATTATGTTAGTATTGTCATAACAAACGGTGGTTTTAAAAAGGTGGTGACAGTGTGACAAGTCTTGTCTTCCTGTCATAAGCGAATCAATCCAAATGTGTCTGGAACGAGCAAAAAAAAAACCCAAATGTTAGGTAATCTCCCATCCCGATTACTATTTCATCAGTACGCCAAAAAAGTAAACATCTATTTCAGCCTACGTTCAGTGTGATGAAAAAGGAATGAAGGGGTGGAAGAGAAGGGGTGGGCTGCGGGGGAGGGGGTGGGCAGCTGTGCTGCTGTAGAAGGAAGGCAGATTCTAGTTTAATTTGGTTCCTCCACGTCGTACCCCGTGATCGAATTCTAGTGCAATGAAAGGCTGCCTTTCCTTCCTTGGCCTTTTCTCACTCACGCGTTTTTAGCCCAAATGTGTTTCAAAATTTCGTCTTTTTTTCTTCACTGTTCTAATTAAAGACTTTTCTTTTCTTTTTTTTAGAGATTTTCCGTAGGATTCACCCACTTATGTCTGTAGTACTACCGTCTTTTTTTTTAAATTCCAAACTTAAAATGGGAATTGAATATGTATTGGTGGGAATTGATTATGTGTTGGTACTAAGTGATAAAAGGTATTAGAAACACAGAGGATTTGCGTATCACACTGTTAAATGTTTAATGATGATGTGCAGTTAAATCTGTTAAAGATCAGACTTTTGCAAAAACGTATTTCCAGTTCTGTAAATTTGTAGAGTAGCCGATTCTCTTGTAACAGATT
>JADBJO010007227.1:75000-77500 GCA_016801955.1 Conus betulinus
AAGAGTTCCGGCCTGCAAAGGCTCGGTAGGCTCCAGGGGGCTCTGCGGCACGATTCTGGCAGCACTTGACTATCCTACCCGAAGCTTGGCTGTTCCGGCCTGGGCTCGTCTCAGAATCAATTTCGAGGGTCTGTCCAGCATAGCCAGCACACTGCCACGATGTACGATTCAACGGGATGACTGAAATGATTCGTTTTGGTGTTCTATGTCTCTCTTCCTTTTTATATTTCCCCCCCAGTTTCTCTTTCTTTCTTATGTTTTTAACGGTTGTAAAACAAGGACCGTGTTATAGGCACCCACCCTCTTCAGTCTCAAGTTCACCCACCGTTGTTTGCCATTCTGTGTCCTTGACTTGACTCGGGATCCATGTCCTCTACGGATGTGACGGAAGGTATTGCGTCCCTGCCCTATGGCTAAGGAATATGATCACGTAGAGAACACAGTTGAAAAAAAAAAACTATTGACCAGTTTTCACCTCCACTACCTGGGCGTCTTCTGGGAAGACAGGATCTCCAACACACAGAACGAATGTGTCTAGTGTTGAGGCATTCATCATGAAAACCCAGCTGCGATGAGTCGGAAATATGGACAATACGCGAGGGATTTTCCAACAGTGGTCTTCCACTTCACACGTGAATCTGGCGAAAAAAAAAAAAAAAAAAAAAAAAAAAAAAAAAAAAACTAGCAGCCACTCAAAGGCTTCAAAGATGCCCGAAAGCCTCCTTGGGAGCATGTGGTTTCCCTAGACTGGAAAGCAGACCCTTGCTTCTGATCTCAGAACCTGGCGACTGGCTACCTGAAGGGAGTGCGGGTCTTTGAAATGAGACATACGCCAGATCCAGACCGAAGCGTTTATGCTGCAAAGACAGGGAAGCGAATCTGGAATCTGCGGTAGTATGATAGTGAAGCGACTTCGGCGCGTTTTAACAATGTGTTCCGTGCTCACTAACGGTATCAGTGACGTCATCATCGCTCGCGATGGACTTTCCATAAAGGCTCTTACAATGTTCCCCCCCCTTCTCCTCCTTCCAACCATCCCCCCTCCCCACCCACCCTCCCTTCCCCCTATGAATTAGAAGCAGCGTGGCCGTCGGGTTGGTCTAGTCATTATCTTCAGAGCCTGTATTTGAAGGGCCACTAATGTCCTGTGGCGGAGAGGGGCTGTGTGGTGTGGTCATGATGAATCACCTTCTGCTATCAGATCCCCCGTGATGGATGGGAGAGAACGACCTCCCCCTTTGCTGGGACGCCTGTGTCGGCCTTTTGCCCGCACATCTGGTCCGCGCTGACATGTTTGGGGACGTGAGCTAGGATTACGTAGCCGCCAATGGCCGCCATAATGCGCGCTGCTTTTGGCCTAGGACATGGCTGGCTAAATGGGGTTATTGGCATTTAAAGTTGATCGATTGATTTTGTATTCACTTCTTTCTTTTGTACTGGCTAAACGGAAGGGTAATTGTGAAAAAAATCTCCAATCTCGCTCTTTACTTCTTGCCCCCTAGTCCATGTTCTGTTTCTCTCTTTTCTTTTTTTTCTCCCTCATCATCCCCATCCCCTCATCTTTGTAACCGAGTCTTTTCCCCCTCTGTCCTCCCTCTCCTCTCTCTCTCGTCTCTCTCTCTCTCCTCTCTCTCTTCCTCTCATCTCTCTCTCTCTCTCCTCTCTCTCCTCTCTCTCTCTCTCTCTCTCTTCTATATACTATATATATATATATATATATATTAAGCTCTACGTGCTTGCTACCTATTATGTTCTTTAAGTAAAAAAAATCAAATGGAAGAACAAACAAAAACAAGAATCTTATTTTGAACTCCTGTTCTAAACGATTTTTTGGTCAGATTTATGCCAAAAACAGTGTATAATGTATTGTAGATGCACGTTCATGTTCCACCTCTCTCTCTCTCTCTCTCTCTCCCTCTCTCTCTCTCTCTCTCTCTCTCTCTCTCATCCATCGTCGGCCCGACTACCCCAGCCTTTCACCGCAGGGAATGTCCCGCTGTCACCCTCTCTTCAGAGGTCGTGGTCTCTCACTCTTAGTTCTCTGCTCAGCTAATCCATCATTCTCTCTCTCTCGTTGTCATCCACGCAAATATCCGTTCGTCTGTCAATCTTTTAGGTTACTTGGCCTTCAGATGCTCGCTCATCTTTCCTCCTCGCTCCCTCGTGTCTTTTAATGGAGAAAAAAGGGTGACAGCTATGAAACCAATGGAAAGCAAACCCTAACCTGAAGTTGACGATGAGCGTAAGTTCAGAGGGGGAGCGAGGAGAGGGTTTACATGGGGGAGGACGAAAAAGACAGACGTGAGATGGGGAGTTTATCCTTTTTGGACTATTACACAACTACTACTACGCTTCATTTAGTTATTCGCTTCTTTTTATTATGCTTCATGTGGACCGTATTACACAGCGCCTTAGTTTGGTGATTTTGACTTACTTGAGGCGACGTTTCATTCAACGTCCGTTTAGCGTCCACTTTGAGAAGAGAACTCGTTGCTTGGTT
>JADBJO010007227.1:82500-85000 GCA_016801955.1 Conus betulinus
CACACGCCCACCTAGTACCTTTCCTCTCAAATAAAGTGAAAAACAAAATACATTATAACATGAAATGGAATGAAATTAAGATAGGTCATCTCTCTGAAATATTTGTGTCATTCAAATCGGGGAGGAAGTCACAAACACGATCTACACCTGAACCTCTTTGCCCTACAAAAACCTATGATGAGCTGTTCAGCATCCGTTTCCTTCACACAGGACAGAGCTCCACTTCCCTGGATGCAAGGGACCGGGTCGACGGGGAACGAAATGGGGGTACAATGACCAAATGGATGGCAAGGCTGGAGAGAATGCCAATGATCTGTTTTCATCGTTCTCATTGGCTCTGCTCAAAGGCTGTTTTCTGCTCAAGCTTCCCTTGATTGCCAGGTGCCCATGTCATCTTCTGGTGGATCTAGCGGGTGCGTTGAAGTTGGTAGCAGTGTGATGTACTGTGGGAAAGCAAACAAACAAACAAAAACAAACAACGAACAAACCAAAAAGACCGTCAAACAAAATATCCACGTACAGATGAGTGTATTGCCCATTTTCTCACGTTTGATCTCTGTTCAGTAGCGAGGAACAGGAGGAGTGAGCAGACTGCTGTCATGAAGGAAGAGAAAACTGGGGCGGGGTCCGGAGGCACCTTGAACACGCAGACTTCGGATGGAGGACACGTGTGTGGTGTGTGTGTGTGTGGGGGGGGGGGGGGGGGGGAGGGGGGGTAATTAACGTATAAACAACTCAACTGTTGATCGGATTGCTTCTGTTGCCCTCCGTTTTAGGCAATCTGCCAGTTCAACCAACTCCTCCATCATCCGGGTCTTTGTAACGGTTAAATCAAAACAGGAAATCGTTTCCCCAGTGTTTTGCCCATATGTCAGTCACATGACTCTCTCTCTCTCTCTCTCTCTCTCTCTCTCTCTCTCTCTCTCTCTCTCTCTCTCTCTCTCTCTCTCTCTCTCTCTCTCTCTCTCTCTCTCTCTCTCTCTCTCTCTCTCTCTCTCTCTCTCGCTCGCTCGCTCGCTCGCTCGCTCTCGCTCTTCTCTCCTCTAGAACTAAGAGATGAAATTCAATCGCACAAACATGAAAAACAAATTGATTAATGAACTGACCCAAACCAAGTTCCCATCCACCAAGGGAGGTAAATCGCAATCAATAATGAAAGGAGAGTGTAACAGAAAGCTTGTCAGTTTTCTTTCATTTTCTTTTTTTTTTTTCTACTACTCTCTCTTTCTCTCCAGCTCCGTCTTTCTCCGTCTCTGACTCAGTCTGCCTGTCTGTCTGTCTCACTCCCTGTCTCTGTCTGTCTGTCTGTCTGTCTGTCTGTCCTGTCTGTCTCTCTCTCCTCTCTCTCTCTCTCCTCTCTCTCTCTCTCTCTCTCTCTCTCTCTCTGTGTGTGTGTGTGTGTGTGTGTGTGTGTGTGTGTGTGTGTGTGTGTGTGTGTGTGTAGGAGACCCACTGATACTTAAGGGGACGTTTAGCGCTGTGACAGAAAATTGGAGAGTGAAAGATAGGAAGGTAGTGCATTGGCTGCGAAACAACACAGTTTATAATAGACTCAACGTTCCTCCTGTTGTCTGCTTATAGCTTTCCCAAGAGGACATTCAATCCGATGAGTTGAAAACACCCACGATCATAGTGAATCAAAACAACTTTCATATGACGCACTATGGAACACTATGGTTTAGAATAGTCTGGAAGCAATGTGTCTAAGAGCACACAAACTCAAAAGCTTTCCGTGCATTTCATATACAGCAATACAAATTAGTAGCAGTATATAGGCTGTTTTTTTTTCTCTCTCTGGCTTTGTCAGTCAGTTTGCTTTTAACTGGTGTATCACAACCAATCTGGACTTCCAGTGTGTCAGTGCTGTCATATGTCGACAGCTTTTTGTTTTGTTTTGTTTGTTTTGTTTTTTTTAAGAAGGATCAAGCTATGACCTTTGCAATTTGCTGGCAAGAACAATTATGTGAAGTTTAATGTAAAAAATGACAGGGTTCAGGAGAGGGGCCAGGTGGGATCCGCGAATCGCCACACACTCATGGACAAACACAAGGAGCAAAGGTAAAAAACTAAGACAACACTTTATAGCATATGGACAAGCACCAACAAAAATCAGTCACACTCTGTGGGAAAGGGCCATACAGAAGAATGAAAGAAAGACAGAAGGAAAAGTAGAGGGGAGGAAAATGAAAGTCGGGGAAAAGTGCCTACAGAGGAATCTGAGCTACCTACACGGGTAAAATAAAAAACGCACTCCCAAAAGAAAATATAATCCAAAACAACACCAACCCTTGGGACTTCCCCCACTCTATCTCACCACTCCTCTATACCCAACCTAAAATGCTACCATCCCACTCAACCCAAAGAAGATATGAGGAGGGACATTCCTAGCATAAAGGACCCTACTATACAATACGTACACACAACCAATACCAGAGATAAATATGTTGAGTATTCTTAACTCCCAGCACACAGGAGCATGTGCCACATGTTGCATCAGTCA
>JADBJO010007227.1:100000-107500 GCA_016801955.1 Conus betulinus
ACAACAACAACAACAATAATAATATATAATAGTAATAATTTCCCCTTGAGCCAAGTATGACAAAGAAGTGAGGTCGTCACATTAAAGTCAGTACCACACCTCCACACCCAGCATGGCTGTTGGAAGGGAACTTGGTGTTTGAAAACGGTGTTTTTTTGAGGTGATGGTGACTTTCTTTGTGCCGTCTTGTTTTGTGGCGATTGTGACACTCTTTTGTGACCTCAGCTCCACCAATGAATGGAATGTTGCATACTGTTGCACATTCTTGGACGCCTGCATCAGCCTTCTGCCTTCTCTCTACTTCTCTCTGCTCCATGTGACATGTTGTGATGACACATGATAAAACAAGGTCGCTGCGTATGTCACGCCTTATCAAGTAACTGCGCTCTGATAGGATTTATTCGGTCAGTAGGTCATTCGGTCATTCATTTATTCGGTCATTCATTCATTCATTCATTTCATTCATTCTTTCATTTACACATTTATTCATCCAACCCTTGTCTCTAAGTCTCTAGAAGTAGAAAGGGCAAAGGACACAATACATAAACATATAACATATTTAAATAATAACTGTCTTAAAAGAGGTCAAAATGAGAGAGAGAGAGAGAGAGAGAGAGAGAGAGACAGACAGACAGACAGACAGACAGACAGACAGACAGACGGAGAGGGGGCGGAGGGATGGAAGGGGAAAATGAGAACTAGGACCCACGCTGCATCCCCGCCGAGTTCTTACTCCCTCAAATAAAACGAAAGCTAAAATAAAAGATAAAATAAAATAATAAAATCACTTTCTTTACTATCTTTGTAATCCTGAACCACGCTGGAGGCAGTCAATGACACTGTCTACACCTGAACAATTTCGCCCACCCCAACCAATGAGCGGTTGTTTTAGAAGTCGTTTCCGTGGAACCCACAAGGAGTCGGAGAGGGACGGGGTCGGAGCGGCTACAATGACAAAATGAGTGATAGACTGGGAGGCAGGTCCATAAAGATCTATTTTCATTGGCTCTGTCCAAAGGCTGTTTCCACTCAAGCTTCCATTAATTGCCAGGTGTTCCTTTCATCTTCTGGTGGGTCTCGTTAGTGTATTGAATTTTGGCGCAGTGCAATATATCGCGAGGAAACAAAATAGCGAGCAAAGAAAGAAACACAATATTCGCGCACAGATCAGTTCATTCTTCTCTTCCCACGTTTTAAAGTCCACTTCAGCAGCGAGAAACAGAAGTGGAGAGGAGGCTGCATAAGGTGGGAGAAGACAGGGACGGGGTCAAGAGGCAAATTGAGCATGCACACTTCGGATGGAGGAAAGGGGGCATAATTGATGGTCAAACAAGACGACTCTTCATGAGATTGCTGTCGCTGACCCCATCGTTTTTGTGATTTGTCAGTTAACACCACTGCTCCATCTTTCTTGGTCTCTGCGATGGTTAGATCCAAACAGAAAATGATTTTGTCAATACTCTTCCCATTTGTCAGTCGCATAATCTCTGTATCATTTTCCTTATTTGAGATCAAATTCAGACGTACAAAAACAAAAAAAGTAATGCTATGATTAATGAAATGACCCGAACGGCTGTTATATCCGGTAAGGGCGATAAATCGTAGTGTATCTCGGAACAGAGCTGTGGAAAATGCATTGTTTAATGTCGCATTGATATTTCTCTCTCTATCTCTCTCTCTCTCTCTCTCTCTCTCTCTCTCTCTCTCTCTCTCTCTCTCTCTCTCTCTGTCTGTCTGTCTGTCTCACACACACACACACACACACACACACACACACACACACACACACACACACACACAGAGATAGTTTCTCTATGATATTAAAAAAATGAAACTTTTTGTGGTGACAGGAAACAGGAAAGTGGAACTTAAGAAATTGCAGCATTTGTTGCAAAACACCATACAAGGCTCACCAATCCTCTGGATCACTGCTTATAGCCTTCCCCAAACTTTCCAGCAGATTATTTAGAAACACCTGAGAGTATACTGAATCAAATTAACTTAAAAAAAAAAAACAATGAACCGTTAAGCAGGATGGTTCAGAATAGTTTATAAGCCATTAGCTTGAGAGCTCACAAAATCAAAAGCAATCTGTTTTGTCCATTTACAGAGATACTGTGTACTGGCAGTATTAAGGCATCTTTCTGTTCTCTCTGTTGTACAGCAGTATGGAACACTGGCATACTGATGCCATCCTGTGTTGATCATCTTGGTTGTTCTGAGGCAACTGAAGGTCGAGAAATAAACCCTGCAATCTGCTGACTGTAGACAACGTATGAAATGTAATGTACGCAGAACAGATGCAAAATCCATACATAAAACTCTGTCTATGGAACCGAACGTAGGTCTGCTTATGCTTGACATAGAATTCATTCGGGATCTCTGTCTCTCTTTCTTTTATGGTTTCCCATTATGGTTAAAGGTTGGGATATGGTATATAATAGTGCTGTTCCTTGCTATGACATTTTCCATAGCGTTTAAGCTTCCCCTTGATTTTCTCAGTTTTACTGGTCTCACAACTGTAAACCAGACAATTATGCTTGGATGATTCTCATCAAAGACCGAAGTATATTCCAGCAAGAAACAGAGGCGTATCTGGATACGTTTTTTTATCTTGCACAGTGTTTTTCCTTTCATTGAACACACAATACTTTTAATGAGAAGGTAACTTGCATTTCGGAACGGTAAGAGTTAACTGCTAGTGTAAATCAAAGTGGTATCTGAGTTTATAACATCATTAGTCTCGATCTCACCTTGTAAAACCCAGAGAAAATCTATATTAAAATGTGAATTGCACAGCATGGAAAGAAACGAGAGACAAGTGTTGTTATGTTAATCATAAACACAAAATCTTCAACAGATGCGTTTGCAGTAATAAGAAATGTGATGTGTGTTTACTGTAAAAGGGCATACTTATACAAACTATATAGACACACTGGTGTACTTTTAAGGTAACCGTTAATTGTCATTTTATTTCAGAGAGAGAGAGAGAGAGAGAGAGAGAGAGAGAGAGAGAGAGAGAGATATCCATCTAACAATTATATCCATCCTCCATCCCCTCTATTTCACGCCCATACACATTCTCCAACTTTTCCCATCCTTTTCCTCTCCCCCCCCCCCCCCTCCGCCCCCATACACACATGAGTGGGAATGGGGCAAAGTAGGAATGTTTGTTCATGCATTACTGTTTGTGAATTCTGTACACCATCATTGATTTTAATATGAAAACGTCCATTGTCCATATGCAAACAATTACACACAAACAGAGTTTGCCAATGACTCATCATCAGTAAGTGCATCTGGTTTTCAAAGCAAATCAGGGAATAAAAGTTGACGTAGCCCAGAGCTGAAGTTAGACTGAACACTCATTCTGCCCACACCACTCTGTCCGTAAATGATTGTTGGCTGTCAGTGTGTTACCTGCCTTTCCATTTTCTTCATTTCCTTCTCCACTGCGCTCCATCATCCCACCTCTCTCAATTCACAAGCTTCCCTCCAGGACAAGGTGGGGTCTTGGCAACAATAACCATGGGGATCTCATGACTGCTAGGCTTGAGTTACAATGGAATCATTTTCATTATTTCCACACCTCCCCTTCTCTCAGCCAAGTTTCTGTGTATGTGAGTGTCTGTTTGTTTGTCTGTCTGTCTGTCTGTCTGTCTATCTGTCTGTCTCCTCCCTCCCTCCCTCCCTCTCTCTCTCTCTCTCTCTCTCTATCTATCTCTCTCTCTCTCTCTCTCTTGCTTGCTCATTGGCACTGTGTACCTGTACTCTGTCATTGTCAATTATAAGTCTGTGTCACTGTTTTTGCAAGAAGTAAAATGGGGAGGAACAGATGACACAAACATGTAACACCTTTGGAATAGTGAAGATTTGGAAGAGAGAGAGAGAGAGAGAGAGAGAGAGAGAGAGAGAGAGAGAGACAGAGACAGAGAGAGAGACAGACAGACAGAGACAGACAGACAAACAGACAGACAGACACACAGACAGACACAGACAGACAGACAGAGACAAACCCCCTCCCCCACCTCTCTAACAATTGTATGCATTCCCTTTATCCTCCACCCCCTCTACACCATACACATACACATTCTCTAGCACCCCCTCCCACTCACAGACATCAGTGGACAGAGGTTGGTATGTTTGTCCGTGTATCTGTGTGTGTATTTCTTTCAACATCATTGAACTCTGAACAAACACGTCCACGTCCACATGCAAACAATTAAACACAGAGTCTGCCTGCCGTAACTTGCCTGTGGGAATGCACGACCAAATGGCAGTAATGAAATTAGACCCTCTTCATCGGTAAAAGCATCTTGTTTTCAAAGCTAATCAGAGAATAGAAGTTGACATAGCTCAGAGCTGAAGAAATGCCGACTTCTCATTCTGCTCACACCACTGTCCATAAATGATTGTTGGCTGTCAGTGTGTTTCTTGCCTTTCCATTTTCCTCATATCATTTTCCCACAGCACAGCACCCCATCACCCGACCTCCCTCAGAGCTCATAAGCTTCCCTCCAGGACAAGGTGAGGTCTTGGCAACAATAAGCCACGGGGGTCTCATGATTGGTAGGCTTTAGTTACAATGGACTCGTTTACATGATTTCTCCACCTCCCCTTCCCTCAGGCAAACATGTCTCTCTGTCCATCTGTCTGTCTCTAGATCTATCTATCTATCTATCTATCTATCTATCTATCTATCTATCTATCTATCTATCTATCTATCTATCTTTCTGAGTATCTCTCTCTCTCATTGTCCATAATGAGTCATTGTCAATATATATGCGAGAAATATATTGCGGAAAAAAAATAGAAGACACAAACATGCAATACCATTCGAATAGTGTTGCTTTGGAAGGGGATGGAGTTGAGAGAGAGAGAGAGAGAGAGAGAGAGAGAGAGAGAGAGAGAGAGAGAGAGAGAGAGAGAGAGTCAATTGTCCATTGTCATCAAAGGGAGCAAAAGACAGTGCTGTCGGAAAAGATCAATCATAAAACTAACAGCACAGTCCAAACCCTATGCCAGATCAGACCAACCCCCAGGAGACTCACCGCCTGCTTTAAAACCCTTTTCCCACCTCAGTAGCCGCATGGCTGCTGCAATAAGAACCCCACAGTACTTACTTGGCATTCCAAGCATATTGTGGTACAGTTTTCTTTTTTCTTTATAATCTAATGTCCTTTTTGAGTTTCTTTTCATATTTGAAGACAGCATGGAATAAACATGTGTTGTGTCATGTTGAATTCAGATGCACTCTGTCTGAAACTGCTTCCCAACTCCATTAATCAATTGCTGTTGACAGTTTGTCAAATGCATTCCTCCAATATACAGACTATCTGCTGATACTGTGCTAATTTTAAATGTGTGTGTGTGTGTGTGTGTGTGTGTGTGTGTGTGTGTGTGTGTGTGTGTGTGTGTTTGTGTGTGTGTGTGTGTGTGTGTGTGTGTGTGTGTGTGTTTTTAAAGAGTACATACCTGGTGTGATTTCAGGGAGCTTTAGGGCCCTTTTACAGTGACTTTAGTCATTAATGTAGTGCAAATGATAGAATTTGTTCAGTGGTTCAGAAGTTTGTACATTTAGTACTCCACATCAGCTCAGCTGCAAAGCTTCTTTTCAACTGCTTTCAGTTTGGACAAAACTGGCTATGAAAGGGTTAACTATCCAGGGTCAGGGCTACTTCATCATCTTGTTAACTTTTCCAAACACGTTACAACAGCCAGAAAAATGGTGGGGAAGTAATACAAATGTCCAACAAGGAAAAGAGGCTCTCTTTAATCATTTTAGGAATCTGACAGTAGAAACAATACGCCACACTGTGACCCCTAGCAGTGATCTCATTCTGGGTTCTCCTCCATCATTAAGTGGGAAGAAAGAGGGGCAGAGGGAGTGGGGAAATGGAGGGGGATATTGAAAAAAACGTCTGCATAGTGACCTCAGCATCGCTCTTATTATTGCTTTGCCAGGGTTATAGTGAGAAGAAGCAGAGACGTAGTGAGGAAAGGAATGAAAATGGATGAAAGTGCTTGCTGAATGATAGACTTGTAAACTTTGGAGAAAGTTGATGCCTTTTTTATTGATCAGGCGATAACTTTTTCTTCTCAAAAGGCAGGAGTTGTTCATGTGGAAGAAGAGAGAGGTCTTGTGCTATCAAAACGGGCAAAGGAAAATGCTCTGAGAACGAGATAAATCATAAAATCAGTGCCACTGCCCATAACCCTCCACCACATCTGGTAGTCCCCAAAGCAACACATCCAGTGCTTAATGAACCTTCATGGTTTCAGCCACGTCATCCTGCCACACTTCATCATAACGTATCACAACAGCCAGTTAGGTGGTAGCAAGCTGACACCAGCGTCTAGTCTAGCAAGAGGAAGGTCTGCCCCCACGTCATTTAGGGATGTGAGAGCAGGATGCAGTTTCATCACCACACCACGCTTCATCCTTAAGCTGTGAGGTCATTAAGTTCTCTTCCATTAGTTGTGGAGTTGAGAGAGAGAGAGAGAGAGAGAGAGAGAGAGAGAGAGAGAGAGAGAGAGAGAGAGAGAGAAATCAACCTCTAACAGTTTATACCCATCCTCCACCCCCTCTACTTAATGCACATACACATTCTCCATTTTTCCCATCCTTTCTCGTCTTTTACATAAACACACATGAGTGGGGCAAAGTTAAGAATGTTTGTCCATGCGTCACTGTTTGCGCATTCCTTACATCACCATCGTTTTTATCATTAAAACGTCCACTGTCCACAGGCAAACAATTAAAAACAGAAACAGAATCTGCCTGTAACTAATCAGCAAGAGCATCTGGGTTTTCAAAGCAAATCAGGGAATAACAGTTGACATAGCCAGAGCTGAAGATGGACTGAACTCTCATTCTGCCCACACCACTCTGTCCGTAAATGATTGTTGGCTGTCAGTGTGTTTCTTGCCTTTCCATTTTTTCTCATTTCCTTTCCCCCACAGCACCTCATCACCCCACCTCCCTCAGAATTCATAACCTTCCCTCCAGGACAAGGTGGGGTCTTGGCAACACTAACCATGGGGATCTCATGATTGCTAGGTTTGAGTTACAATGGAATCGTTTTCATAATTTCCCCACTTCCCATTCTCTCAGCCAAGCATGTCCGTCTGTCTGCCTCTCTCTGTGTGTATCTGTACTCTTTCATGGTCATTGATAAACCCTTGTCACTGTCTGTGCAAGAGATAAAATGGGGAGGAACAGGCGACACAACATGTCATACCATTTGCATAGTGATGATCTGGAAGAGGGCGAAGGTGTGTGTGTGTGTGTGTGTGTGTGTGTGTGTGTGTGTGTGTGTGTGTGTGTGTGTGTGTGTGTGTTTGAAAGAGAGGAGAGAGAGAGAGAGAGAGAGAGAGAGAGAGAGAGAGAGAGAGAGAGAGAGGGGGGGGGGGGGGGGAGGGAGAGATTCAATAGTCCGTTGTCATCAAAGGGAGCAAAAGAAAGTGCTGTCGGAAAAGATCAATCATAAAACCAACAGC
>JADBJO010007227.1:112500-116937 GCA_016801955.1 Conus betulinus
TGTGTGTGTGTGTGTGTGTGTGTGTGTGTGTGTGTGTGTGTGTGTGGTGTGTGCCATTCTAAGCTAAGCTGAAACTGAAATAGCTGTACACCTTGAGTAATGGTGAAGCCTGAGAGAACGGGTCATCTGAGGGTATGGTGCGGCTGAAACAATCAACCACCTTGAAGTATTCTGAGACTTAGATAGCTGACTATCTTGAGGTATGGTGTGACTGAAATAACTGATTGGGGCACGATGACACTGAGAAAATTGACCATGCTGAAATGTGGTTCGTTTTCCTCCCTTTTCCATAGGGGAGAGAACAAAAATCAGACATCCAGCAAATATCAAGCAGACAGGGGGCTGGATATGTGAATTTTGTTCGCTCTGTTCAAGGGCTGTTTCTGATCAACTGATTGACAGGTGTTCGGTCCGGCGTCCTCTGACGGATTTTCTGGACGCATGGAATTTGGCACAGTGGAATGTATTGTGAGAAATTAAGCAAGCAAGCGAGCAAACAAACACATTAAACACAGCTATACACAGATCATGTTGTATTCTCCATCTTCCCACACTTTATCACACTGCAGCAGCGAGGAACTGGAGGAGTGAGGAGGATGTTGGCACGAAGTAGGAGAAGACAGGGCCAGGGGTGTAGAGGCAAATGTAATTGCAGATTTCAGATGGAGGGAGGGGGGCATAATTGATGGAGAAATGAGACAACTGTTTATCAGATCGCTTCCACTGCCCTCCACTTCGGCGATCTGTCAGTGAAGGCTTCCTCCCGTCGTCATCCTGGTGTCTGTAATGGTTAAATCAAAACAGAAAATGGCTTTTCAATGCTTTGCCCATTTGTCAGTCCCATAATCTCTCTCTCTCTCTCTCTCTCTCTCTCTCTCTCTCTCTCTCTCTCTCTCCCCCTCTCCTCTCGCTCTCTCTCTCTCTCTCTTCCCTTATTTTATCGTTCCAAAATATCAAAGTCAAACATACAAACATAAAAATGATTATATGATTAATGAACTGGCCTGAACCATGCTCACATCTGTCACGGATATAAATCGTAATCAATATTTAAAGGAGAATGCAATAGAAAAATTATGTAGTTTCTCTCTCTCTCTCTCTCTCTCTCTCTCTCTCTCTCTCTCTCTCTCTCTCTCTCTCTCTCTCTCTCTCTCTCTCTCTCTCTCTCTCTCAGAGTGTTTTGCTGCAATATTAAAAAGGGTTTGGTCTGGTGAGAGTCCTGGTCTCTGTAATGGTTAAAGCAATGGCGAAAAATAGGGAGTGAAACTTACGAACGAACTTTTTTTTTTTTTTTTTTTTTTTTTTTTTTTTTTTTTTTGCATAGCGGCAATCACGTTATTCAGTGACCAGTATTCTTCCGGTTAACTGCTTATGATTTTCCAAGTAGGACACTTGATCAGATTAGTTACAGACAGCAATAATGACACTGACTCAAATTAACTTGATCCATAATGCACCGTAAGGTGTGAGAGTTCAAAGTAGCACACATACAATTTGCTTAAGAGCGTGCAAAATCAAAACCAATGTGATCTGTCCACAGTTAGTGATACTATATGCTACCGTGTTCAAATGGACTTTCGTCTCTGTAGGCCTACTACCATAGTATGGAGTATTCGTATATCAATGCTGTCCCATACTGGAAGTCTTGGCAGTACTGAGACTATCTGAAGACCCAGATAAAGACCCTTGCAGTCTGGTGGCTATAAGCAATAGTTGAAGTGTAATGCACGGAGAACACGCACAAAGGTGGAACGCATAAAATGTGTCTACAGGACCAAATTTAGGTCCACATGCACGGAGAACACACGCACAAAGGTGGAACGCATAAATGTGTCTACAGGACCAAATTTGGGTCCACTTATACTTGATATGGACTACTTTCACAAGGATGGGGTGGGTGGGGGGTCGGAGCCATTTTCTATAATCATCTCTATGGAACAGGCATGGTAATAAGAGATCTGACACACAACTCATTATCCCCCGTTCCTCGCCCCTGAGGTCTGCGATGGTCGACCATGTCATCCATTTTTCACAATCTCAATCCCACGCCATTGCATGCATCCATTTTACAACGTCGTTTTAAACCGCCATTTAGTACCAGCCATACTGTCAGCAATCGATAGTTAGGGTTAGAAGGTTACGAGAAGGGGGGAAAGGGTCGGATGGATACGAGGAGCTAATTTCGTCCCAAAATGGATCTCTCTCTCTCTCTCTCTCTCTCTCTCTCTCCTCTCTCTCTCTCTCATCCTCTCTCTCTCTCTCTCTCTCTCTCTCTCTCTCTCTCTCTCTCTCCTCCCCCACCCCTTACAGCTAAAGAATAGGGATGCTGAATTTGATGGTGCAGTGCCTGGTCACGATTTTTATGCCTCGCCTGGCTATTCCCAATTTGTGTAGTCTCAGAAACCATGAACCAGGAAATTGTGTTGAGTATTTCTCATCAAAGCCTAAAGTATTTTCCAAGAAAAAAAAAAAGCAAAGCGTACATGGACACTCCGGCACCCACAACAGCTCTTCTTTTCCTTTTGACTCAAGCTAACTGTCTGCCATCAGATTATTGTCATATCAGACCGATGTGATTTCAGTAATTATGTGTAGCGACTTGTATTTGGAAACGAAAGCAATAATGAAATGCGAATGGCTAAAATCTGAGACAAAGGACAGAGAAACGCGTTTTCATGTTAATGTTAAGCAGACCGTTGGTAATAAAGGTGTTTATAGGTGTAAGAAATAGGTCATGTGTGCTCCGTCTGTATATCTGTCTGTCTACCTGCCTGCCTGTGTGTCTCTGTCTGTCAGTCTGTCTGTCTCTTTGTTTTTTCTGTCTATCCATCTGTCTCTCTGTCTCTCTGTCTCCACCTCTTTGTGTCTCTATCTTTGCCTCTGTCTCTCCTCTCTCTCTCTCTCTCTCTCTCTCTCTCATTTACATAAAACTGAAAGACATGATATGCATCCCTTTGTGCTTTTTTATCAATGTGTGGTTGCCTTCGGCTATTTGGCCAAGGAGTCGAAAGGTTAAAGAGCCGACGACACACGCATGAAATATTAATGGGTAGTTTTCTGGGAAGAGAGAGAGAGAGAGAGAGAGAGAGAGAGAGAGAGAGAGAGAGAGAGAGAGAGAGAGAGAGAGAGAGAGAGAGAGAGAGAGAGAGAGAAGGACTATTTCCACCTAAATGAGCCAATAAACCAGCTGTATAAACCGATCAATCATCAAACCAATAACTCCAGTCTAAAACTCTGCAGCAAATCAGCAGGCCATCCCTGGGAACCCTCCACCTGCTTAATGAACCATGGCGCATGCAGCTACGTCATCTTGTCATCTTGTCTGGCTTCATCCAGACACGTCACAGCAGACAGAAAGGCGGCAGCAAGCCGACACAGACTTCTACCAGGAAGAGGTCTGTTCCCATCCATCATTCGCGGACCTGACAGCAGAAAGCATCACCTTCATCACTCCTCACAGGGTCCCGTGGCAGCTCTTTTGGTTCCCTTCCATCAATCAATAAGTGTGTGTGTGTGTGTGTGTGTGTGTGTGTGTGTGTGTGTGTGTGTGTGTGTGTGTGTGTGTGTGTGGGCGCGCGCGCGCGCGTATGTGACGTGTGTACGGAGAAGGGGGGAGGTGTGTGTGTGTGTGTGTGTGTGTGTGTGTGTGTGTGTGTGTGTGTGTGTGTGTGACAGAAGTCACTTTTATGAGTTCAGCGTCACTGAATTTTCTCCTCAGTCATGGATGAGGGGAGAAGAAAATACAAAATGGTAGTGGGGGGAATAGCAGCTGAACAAGAAAACACTCACGAGAATATGAATTTGTAAATATTGTTGAAAGCTAATACAGTCAGATACCATTCATGCTATTATTTTTTTTTCTTCTGGTTTGGGGCCCAATTTCTTGTTGTATCACATGGATTAAAAAAAAAAAAACAACAAAACTTAATCTTGAACTAAACATTGAGGGAGGTGATGGAAAGGAACTAGAGAACAAAAGCTTAATCAGATAATGTATTCAAGTAATGCTAAATCCCATTTGGTTAAATGGTGTCAACAAGTTTTCCCTTTTGGCACAGATTACCATGCACTGACCCACGTTTACTGTCTACGTTAGTCATAATCTCTTTTGTTGCTGTTGGTGTTGTTGTTGTTGTTGTTGTTTTGTTTTTTTTTTTTCCTGAAAAGCTTTCTAAAGGTGCAGCGCTCACCTGGGCACTATTTGTTTTTCATTCAATGCGTGTTTTCCCCCCCAGCGTATAATTTTTGTTTAGAATAAATTAGACAAAACGCTCATAGAGACCCATGACGTAAAAATCATCGAGAGAGAGAAGCGAGAGATAGAGAGGAGAGAGGAAGAGAGAGAGAGAGAGAGAGACAGACAGCCAGACAGACAGACAGACAGACCCTAACATACAGACGACAGACGACCTACAACAGACAGACCAAAACAGACAG
>JADBJO010007228.1:17276-22276 GCA_016801955.1 Conus betulinus
TCTCTGGTCACTATGTTGAAGTTCATGAATCATCAAAGCGTTGTCTTTAATTCTTACGCGATGTTTCGTGCGAGGTTAACGAGTTCAGTCGCTCCCGCCTCCGTACATCCTAGTGTTTTTTCACCACATTCTGGATAAAAAAAAAAAAAGCTCGGTAGATTCAAACCGCGTGCGTCGCCAAAAGTTTCCAAACGTCAAAGAAGGCGATAGTAGTACTCAAACAAGCGTAGACATCGAAGGAAGTTCTGGAGAAAATCCGCATTCCTGACCCCTGTTACATAAAGCTATACAGACATGACTGAAAGCTTTGTTCTACGTTCAGACTGATTTGAAGACTGGCACCCCTCCATGTACTTCTAAGGGAATCCAATTTCCTGAAGTTTGACCGTAGATTTATTCCAGTGTGAAGCACATTTCCAACGCGCTTGTCGTAGTCCAGCCTTGACGAGGTACAAATAAAACTGGAAATCATCAACGAACAGCAACAGACCCTTCGATGCTTTGCATGAGCGACAAAGGTTTTTGTTTGTATTTATCGCTGGCGCCGAATGTACATCTCAAGCGAACTACAGCGTTCTTCGCAACTTTTTTTTTTTTTTTTTTTTTTTTTTTTTTTTTTTTTAAAAGGTGCTCCCACTTTGCAAGTTCATATACTGCATTTTCTCGAGCTACACTCGCTCATGATTTGGGCATTTTAATGTGCTCACAATTTACGACGGGGGTTGATAGACGTTGGCGGGGGTCTACGTTTTCCCGATGGTTTCTCCTGTTTTTCATGTTCTTCCTGTCTTTATTGTGATATCTCATAGTGTCGCGTTGTTCTTGTTCGAGAGAATAATCATTTTGAGATTCATAGTGTCGCGAAAAAAAAAAAAAAATTGAAAAAGAGGACACACGAAATTCGTAAAGGTAACTATTATTTGTTTAATTAGAGATGGAAAATCGATTACAAATGCGGAGTTTGTTTGTAGTTTTTTTTTATTGACAAGAAGGAAAAGTTCTCTCTCTCTCTCTCTCTCTCTTCTCTCTCTCTCTCTCTCTCTCTCCTATCTTTATCTATCTGTCTTGGGTCTGTCTGTCTGTCTGTCTGTCTGTCTCTCTCTCGTCTCTCTCTCTCTCTCTCTATCTCTCTCTCTCTCTCTCTCTCTTTAATTCTATTTGATTCTGTCTCGGTTTTCAGGATAGTTATTATTCATGCGTATGTACCATCATCTCAGACTTTGTTTTTTTTTTTATATATGTTGAAAGTTTCGATTTCTATGTTTATCCTCGGAAGAGGGGAAGAAGAATTAATGTTCTGTGATGCTTTTTAAGCCCTTGTAATGATTGCAGTTTTCCTCCAATACAGAAGGGTGTGGTCTGCAACTTGAAAATAAGATTTACAGGACCCATTTACACGGTTTTCATTCATCATTCCCGAAAATGGTAATATACTGTCACAAGAATATCATGGGAACGCCCACAAAAAAACATGACGCGAACTATATAATCTAATAACCATTATATGATGGGAGGGTCCGCGGATGTGAGTCGGTCGACGTGAACGGGGGGAGAGTGGAGCCAAATCTCTCGGTCTTCTATCTCTCTTCTCTCTCTCTCTCTCTCTCTAATTCTGTCTGTCGGTATCTCTCTCTCTCTCTCTCTCTCTCTCTCCTCTCTCTCTCTCTTAACCTCCGATTTTTTTTTTTTTTTTGTGTAGTAATGACATTGCCACAATTATTCTCTGTCGCAGTTCTCGTCTAATGATTATGTCTCTGTCTCGTACCTCTCTTTGTGCCAGTTTGCCTCCCCCTCTCGCTCTCTCTCTCTATCTCTCTCTCTCTGCTCACACACACACACCACAAACAACACACACACACACAACAAACCACAAACACACCGCACAACACACACACACACACAAATACCAACGTACACACAACGCGCGCGCATGCACGTGTGCATTACGCACACTCTATCGCTGTTCTCTTATCAATGTCTCTGTCTCTGTTTCTCTCTTTGGTGCCAAGTTTGCCTCTCTCTCTCTCTCTCTTCTCACTCTCTCTCTCATACCAACGAACTCAACACGCGCGCGCTCACACACACGCAAACACACATACCCCACACACAACACACACACACAGAGAGAGAGGAGAGAGAGAGAGAGGAGAGAGAGAGAGAGAGGAGAGCGAGGTGGGTGTGTGAGGGAGATTCGGATGCGAAATGTGGTAGGGAGGCAGAAGATCATTGTCTCCAGTATTTTTAAGATGTACAGAGGATGTAATATCATTGAGTTCACAGCAAGATGGCGCTGGTTTTGATTTTGTATGTTTAGAAGCCGTCTTCTATGCGATATTGCATTTACCACTGGTGTTTATTGTTGTTGCTGCTGTCGTGTGTTGTTATTGTCGTTGTTTGTTTGTTTTGTATAGTTTGTCGTCAGTTTGTACATAAAACTGTAGCCCGTGGATTTTATCAGAGGGATTTCGGGCATTAAAGAGGAGATGTTTCTGCAAGATCCCTGACAATCTCATTCAAAAACCACAATTCCCAACTTGGAGGTCTAGATCCGAGTAGGCAAAAGCCACTGGATCACACGAAGGACTGGTGTCACGATGAAAAAAGAAGGAAAAATGAAATGTATGGTCCCATGTATCAAGACCAACAGCACTTGGCGAAACCTTTCTTCAAGGAGCAATGCGAGGGAGGCAGAAGGAGAAGAGAGAGAGAGCAAGAGATGGGAGGACAACACCAGTGCACATGGACTTGGTCTCACGCGCAATCAACTGCTAAGAGCGTTCAGAGAAACGGGGGTGGAGTGGGAGAAGCTGGATGGGAAGTCATTCTGTAGCGCTACGACGGTCCTTTAGCACTCCTGGATAAGTGGATAGGTGATAGGTGATTTCATCAGTAACGGGTTTTGGCTACAGAAGACAAAAGTTGACTGCACTGTAAAGTTGTATGTTCCAAGACGTGGTCATCTCTTGTGCAGGTTCCCTTCTGCAAGGTCCTTCTTTGCTTGCTTTGTTGGTTTGAGGACGTGTTTGTATGTTTTAACATCCACATGGTTTCATCTAAATCCAACCTTTGAAAATGGTGTTGCTGTGTTATTATGATGATGGAGTGTGTGGGTGGATGGTGATGTATGATTGTGGATTGTGATGATGAGGATGCTTGGATGATTGATGATTTTGACGGCGACGACGTACGACAACGACGACGAGATAACATCAACAACAAGCAATAATCATCATATTCCTTTTGCGTTGTTATCAATATGAGATTATGTTAAACGTTTTAACGACGGCATCATCATCATCATTCATCATCATCATCCTCATCATCATCATCCTCATCATCATCATCACACACCACCAACCTCATCATCCATCAATCAGCAGCAGCATTATCATCATCATCATCATCATCATCATCATCATCATCCTTATGAGTAGTATCATTACTATCGTTTCTTTAGAAGAATTTTTGTTCTAGAACCTTTCACACGAAGAAACAAACCTTTGCTATACACGTCGTGTTAAACCGCGACGTAATTACATAATACCGTCGTGGCGTCGCCCTACGCATCCGGACTCATATCTTCGGGGCGGACGGGGTTGGGGGCGGGTAATTATGATATATTTGTCTGGTCGTCATTTATTTTTCTTTATGGAACATTACAATCAACAGGTTTTAAAAAAACAAACAAAGCAACAAAAAAAAGTCCTCCACGTCAAACCCCAAGCAACCAGGTCCATGTCAAACAACCTTTTGCGTTTTGCTGTTACCCCTCTTCAATTTGCCCTGTCATTCTAAGCGACCATGAATCAGATAGTTTAAGACTTAACTGCAAGAGACCAGATTTCAAGCAAGCATTTATCAGGGCCAAAGGCATATGCAACCTGTGTCAGCAGGCTCTGATCTGGTAATCAAATCAATTGCTGGATGGTGAGAACAGAAAAAACAAGAATGTTTTCTGTTCGACCTCCAATCTCTCTGGTATTTCTGTCAGCCATCTTCTTCCCGCTGCGTCAAACTTTTGGCGTTGGGTTTAGAAGCATTATCGAACGAAAACAAGAAAACAAGGCTCATGTGACTGCTGAGGGAAAAAAAAAAAACATCATGAACGATAAATAATCACCGTACGCCGACGAATAAGCTGACATTTAGTCTTGTTCGTCTTCCAAACAGAGGTCGGATTGACGGAAAGCCATGCAAAGTTCGACCTATCCGTCCGCCAGTAAGGTGATGTACTATCTGCCTGTGACTAGACCATAGTGATAACCAGTATAGAGCCCAGCAGGGAAGGTACAGACGACGTGGTAATAAATATAAATGCACAGCAGAACCCCCACCCCCACCCCCACCCCCCCACCCTTTCTTCTGCATGTGTTAGTTGCAAAGGTCAACACTGGGTCGAGATATCGGTACGCTGGGTGTAGCCCCCAAAACCGATGTAATGCTAAGAAGCCAGTAATGTGACTTCTGCGGTGATGCCCTGTGCCTGCTGCTTCAGAAAATCGGAGATGAAAAGTTATGCCGCTAGGATCTGCAGGTACAGCTTGCCCATCATCCATACCAGCCACACAGAAATCGTGGGCAGGGTAGTCAGGCCAGAGTTGCCCTCCGATTGTTCAGTGATTCTTACTTCTCTTCTGTAGTCTCCCTCCATCCTCCAAAATGAAACATATTCTTTTAGAGTGATGGGACTTGCATGATGTGAGTCACAAAACGTTTTACAGCAGATTCCATGAAAACCTTGTCCAGAGATGTTCCGCCTGACGCGATCTTGAGTTCTTGAAAGAGATTACATTTTTTCATCGGATCTGAGATTTTACCGTGGAAAGATTTTTTAACAGAATTTCGGATGGGTTTTTACAAGAGGTGTTTTAAAGAATTGTGTGAATGAATGACTTGTGAGTTGATTTTAACGTGGTGGCAGCCCTGATATGGCCCTTTGTGGTCGGCTGGGCTATAAGCAACATTACCCTTACCTTACCTTACGTTTACCTTACCTTACC
>JADBJO010007228.1:37276-39776 GCA_016801955.1 Conus betulinus
GGATAATGGTACGGAGTCCACCAGGGAAGGTGCAGCCGAGGTGGTAATAGAAAAAATGCATAGCAGAACAGCACCACCACCCCCCACCCCCACCCCCCTTCCACCCTTTTCCCCAAACTGTGATAGCTTCAAAGGTCAACACTCTGAAGCAAAACGAGTGTTGCCAAAGACAGCTGCAATGCCGAGGAGCCAGCAGTGCGGGCCTTACCCTGACGCTGTGGCTGCTTCCAGGAAATCAGGGAAGAACAACAGTGCTATCAGACATGCTGGTATAGCTGATTCAGCATCAACGCCTGCAACAAAGAAATCTGATGCTGATGTTGTTATGCCATTATCTCCACATCGAAGGAAATGAACTTCAGTTTAGCACTCTTTAAGTGCCCCATTACAAGATTTTTGGGGGTGGGGAGTGGGGGGGGGGGGGGGATCATATCGGAAATAGCTCTAGGTATTGTTGACTACCTGATGCTAATGAGAAGAAAGGCTGTTGAAATATTTCACGGTAAGAAAAACGCAAAATCAAATACGTTTTCTTTTTTTTTTTTTCAAAAAGAGCAAGATAAATAACATATTTGACAGCAATTGTTACTTACATGTCATCTGTTTAAAAACTGATCAGGAAAGTAAGTTATGATTACGTAAGTGCCCTGCATTTCTCTTCCCTTTCTCTGTGGAAAATGTTTTAAAGATTGACATAAACCTCTGTATACAGAAACAGATGACAGAGAACATGACCTCTTGGCATTTCAATCACACGTCTAACTTTCTTATCCAAATCATTTGAAAGCTTACTCTGATGGTTCAGTGATTAAAGAAAAGAAAAAAACGTAGGCCACTGATTTGAACTTGCAATCTCACTGGCTTCAAGGGGGGGGGGGGGGGGGGGGGGGGGGGGGGGACCGTATATTGGAGAGAGTCATTCTATTTTCAATACAGAGCTAGCGGTTTTTTTTTTGTTTTTTTTGTTTTTTTTTTTGATGGCGCTAGGACATACTGCAGATATTCCCATAATATTGTTTCAACCTCTTCTTTGTATTGATTCCAAATACCTTTCACTCTCACCGAAACCAAATGGAAGGGAGAGCCGATCTTATCTTGGCTATAGAACACCGACGTAACGTTCTCCTTCCGAAAGTTTTCTGCTGTAACCTTTGGCTGTGCCCCTTTCTAACGGCGCTGCTTCAGCAAATGACTAGGGGGACAGAATGACTAGAAGAACAGTAAAGAATGCAAATCGTTGTGTAAACGTAAAAATCACTTTGTCTGTAAAAGAGGAATATGGACTTTTAGAAACAGTCTTTAAAAAAAAAAAAAAGACAGAAAGAAAGAAATAAAGAAAATGATGACAAAATCGTAGCATCTGATATTCAGGATTTCTCGCCTCGCCCAAAAAAATAGTTGTCTGTGTCTCACAAGACATTATGACTTGATGCTGTAGGCCGAAACTCAATGTGGTGGTGGGAAACAAACTATTTATACATTATATTTTGTTTCAATGTCGCTGCAAAGAGGCAGTTTCTTTTAGCACGATGCACTGGCAGATCCACAACTTTTCTGAAAACCAGTTTCAAAATCAGTGTAGCTAAACATACTTCTTCCTTTTTTTGTGTGGCTACAGTAAACCTTCTTCTTCAAAATACCAATGGGACGGGTCTGTAATCTATTCGATGACAGAAAATGTAAGACGTAGGTACAGGTAATATATGTTAGAAGTCTTCTTTTGTGTGGGAAAGAGAGAGAGAGAGAGAGAAGAGAGAGAGAGAGAGAGAGAGAGAGAGAGAGAGGAGAGAGACAGACAGACAGACAGACAAAAAGAGAGAGAGAGAGAGAGAGAGAGGAGAGAGAGAGAGAGAGAAGTGGGACGCAACTGCACGCGCTGACTGACATAGTTCAGTTCATAGTCATGTCTACATTTTGGTTGCACACACACAAACACTTACACGCACGCACGCACGCACGCACGCACGCACTCACGCACGCACGCACGCACCCACACACTCTCACACACACACACACACACACACACACACACACACACACACGCACACACGCACGCACACACACACACACACACACACACACGCACGCACGCACGCTCGCACGCACGCATGCACGTACGGGAACACACACACACGGGGCGCGCGCGCGCGTGCGCGCGCACACACACACACACACACACACACACACACACACACACACACACACACACACACACACACACACACACACTACGCTACGGTGGTACAATGTCTATGCCTTTGATACATACATATATACACGGCACTCCCTAAAATATTTTGAATTGCCAACGTGTGTCGGCAACAGTGCAGGATCTCTTCTGATGGACTGCCTCATCATGATGACTAGACATTGACTGTTCCCTCTGGATTGTGGCGCAGGGGTTGCCGCATGACATACCAGGGTATGGATGTGGGCGCGAGAGGAGGGTGGGGGTGGGGGTGGGGGTCAGGTGTGAGCTGCATGGTGAAAATGCCACTGA